>JAVSBS010027409.1:0-44210 GCA_033124195.1 Coracias cyanogaster
ATTATGGTTGGAAAGGACCTCCAGGGTCATCAAGTCCAACCTTTCTCCTGGCATCTCTCTAACCACCATATCCTCAAGCACCGCATCTATTCGTCCTTTAAACACCTTTTAAAATACCTTTTAAGGGGTAAAAGAAGGTGGCTTAGTGTCAGGGTTACTGGCTATAACAGATAACGTGTGTCTGGTGTGTTCCTCCCCTGCTCTGGTTGTGGATATCCAGACCTTCAAAGCACTTGCAGTACATTTGGTCACAGAAACAGTATTTCTCTAAAAATCAAAGATATTAAAAAAAATACAAGAGAGCCACCTCAGGCATGTGTGATCTCTGCTCTGGAGACCTTTGCTCTTGTTCCTCTGCACCAGTATCCCTCACACGGAGGCTGACCGCAGCTCCTCTACCATTACCGAGTTGCACAGAGCAGCTCTCAGCTCCGTGCATTAGATTTTTTTTTCCCTTGTTTGTAAGATTACTGATGCTGTTAGTGCCCGCGGAGCTCCCTCAGTCCCAGGAGCAGCAGCAGCCACTACAGAGCAGTGACCGACACCAAGCAGCCACTTACTACACTGGGCAGGACTAAACAAGGGCTCTGCCACCACTATCCTTGGTGATCTGCAGTCAGAAGAGCTACTGAAGAATCTAACACAGATAAAGCTTTTACAAAAGAAGCCTCAAGACAAAAAAAAAAAAAAAGTTGTTCAGACAAATTCCAAGCTTTTTAGCTTTTAGAAAAAGGCGGACTTGAAGTACAGCAGGAGTTAGAGCTCCGGCGGGCGGTGGGGCAGGGGAGGTGCTTCACAACAGCATGCCAGGGATGGATCCTGGAGCAGCACTTTCGTCCCATCCTTAGAGGAGAAGCCTGACCAGAGCTACTGGAGTTGTATCTTTTTAAGATCATTATTTGAATCCTAATTTCTTGCCCCTCCAACCGTTTCCTGCGATCCTTAAAAGACATCTCTGAGCATCTCCCTGGAGAACGGTCTTGAGGGGTTTAGTAAGTTATGACTTGACAGATGTTGTTTCGATGAATTACCGAGACAAACCGTCTTCAAACTTCTCAAGAAAGCACTCCAGGGAACAAGTCCAGTTTGCACAGCTCACAAGTCAGGGCTCCATTTAGCTTGCACAGGAAGCAAAACAACACATCACATCCCACGAGTAATTAAAAAACAGCGTTAAAGACTCACAACCCTGTGTTCCCCTCACGCGTTTGAGAAGTCAGAGGGGAAAAACGCAAAGGCAGCAGCTGTAACTTTGGCTTGATGTTCCTAAGCCAGTTTGCAGAGGAGTAGAAACAGAAGCGCCCGTTGTGGAGCAGGATTCGTTTGAAGTGCCACATGCAGCGAGCAGAGAACATGGCAGCAGCGGGACAGCGCGGACACATTCAGTCCAGTTCACATTCTCCTGTCAATGTGTTACATACAGAATTTACCCCTTTAATTCAGTACTGCCTGGTGGCGGCAAAGTCTTCTCCACTAACATAAGCAATATAAACGGAGAAAGGGAGAGCGAGACCAGACGGGAGGCATTAGGCCTGAGAAGAAAAGGATTTATCTTCTCACTTAAAAATGGTTCAGTCTTTGCTTCACTTCCACACCGAGGACTGCTGGGTACATAAACCAAATTTCTCTTAGGTACAAACAAGCAAACATCGAGGAGGTTCCTACGACCACGGCACATAGCAGCACAAGTTCAGAATGACTCCGTAAGTTCAAACAAGACAAGCCTTTACTTGGAGGGGAAAATATACCAGTATTTGCATCTTGAATGCAGTTGCTTTGGGTGGGAAGGGAGGGGGCTTAAAATCCATGACCAGATACTCATCCTATCTACAGCTAGAGCAGACAGAGTGTTCAGCCTTCTTACAATCTCGTGCTCCTACTGACACAACAGGACTGAAACCTACCTTTTAATACCCCTGCCAGCAGCGTGCCTCCTGAACAGCACGTCAGTAGGCGGCAATGAGGGACCTCCAGAAGGAATTTTTGGCCTGGGCAGCCATCAGTGATCCGTTCAACCTCTGAACTAGTTTTTAAGGCTTTACATTCTAGCTCCTTCGAGTTTTTTGTTTTGTTTTTTAAAAAAGTGCATTCTCCTGATTAGATCCACGTGGTGCCAAGGAAATGGAACCTCTTTCTAGTGGGTTAGAGGTGCAGAAGTGGATTAGAAGCCTCCCAGATCACAAGCAGGGCCTCCTCGCTTCAGCCCGGCTAACAGGAAGACTGGGTCCGCCAAGGCTTTCCCAGTCAGTTAACAAGCAACGTCCCCGAGGTTCACCAGCCCACGCTAATGTGGTTATCGCCACTCCTGCGCTTGGAGAGCTCCTCGCCAGATACACAGAGCCAAATGAGAACAGCTTCATCAAAGCAAAAGCCAAAGCAAAACAAAAGCATTTGGTTGGAAGGCAGCGAGCCGGGGAAAACCGAATTCCCCTTTTCCATGCAAGCTGAACGCTGCTGGGGGAGGAGCAGCAGACAGGGAAACAGATAACCCGCCTCTCGCTGCTGCACTGAAGGCTTTCTGTGCCTTTAGCATCTACAGATAATCCCATGTTTTAATGACTGGGGACCTCCTGCCAGACTGAAAGGCAGATCATCAGCTTCGCAGTTAAGAACACACGGATCTTAGCAGTGTAACGTACACAGGGGTAACTCCTGTCCCCTGGCTGTCTAAGGCCCCCTGTGCCTGAAATCAGTTGTGAATTACCTCAAGGTCCAAGTCTAAGTTCCCGGAAAGAGCAAGTTACAATGGTAGAAGAACCTTTACTACAGCCACAAATGATCTGCAAAACCTCGTGGAATGCACCCAAAAATGGCGTATGTGTGTATATATAAATTTTGTATATAGACATTGTACTGTTTCATTCTTTTTAATACATATACAAGTACCTATACATATATACATATTTACAATTTACACCAGCCAGTAGATGGATGCGTATTGTACATATACACACAAACGCTGAGAACACACATGCACACACACAAACACACACGCTTTAAAATAGACTCCACGCCCAGGTAATGAAGTCCTGCCATAGTCCAAAGAGGAGCAGCACCAAGGGGGGGGCTCAATATACCAGCTTCAAGACTGCTCAGAACAAAACACGAGCATTCACAGAATTTTTTACACCAGGGAAATTCAAGAACGGATGGCATAAGCTTCAGCCCAGCTACAAAGAACCTTCACCCAAGCTTCCCACTACGCTCAGCAATCCCTGCTGTTCCATACTGTGCTCTCCTCGGCTGAAGGGGGTCTCCCAGCGCTGACCTCCTGCCCTTCACTATCCCAGCTGACTAGACCATACCTTGTACGATGGCACTGCAAACAGACCTACCACGATACTATGGTAGTCACCAAGTTCTGCATTTTTTTCACCTAAAAACAGAGACATAAAAGCACTGATCAGACTTGTCCTTTCACTTCTTTTCCAGCAGCCCATTAAACAGTGGCAACGGGCTTTTTTTATTTAACAGTTTAAGACATTGTCTCCTCCTTGCTCACACTCACTGTCAGGAGTTGCAAGAGGTCTGCTAGCTCTGCAAGGAAGGCAGAACAGTCCAGGTGAGGCAGCAGGCACTTTTCCCCGCAGCTGGAATAGCTTCTCCAGCAAGCACCTTCACAAAGGCCACTGCGTTCAACGTACACAAACGGAGCGTTGTGGGCTGAGGGAGCCAGTGGTGCTGCCACACATCGCTACAGCCCCCTGGGTCTGCTGGCTCACAGGAAGGACTGGGGTGCAGTGGTGGGCATGCAAAACATGAACAGGGCTTTAGGGCAGCACCCGCTTTGCTGCAAGAGGAGCATCAGCATCTCTCTAGGGCACAGGGATCCAGCACGGACGGGTCGGATAAGTGAGTGAGAGGAAGGGCTCGTATGCAGCTCTACAGGGGACGTTCTTCCGGCTCCTACCAGGGACTGGTAACGCTGTGGGAGCCACACATTCCATCCACGCACAGAAAGGAGGGATAACACCTGCTGGAAATGTAAGAATTCCTATCTAGTACCTCAAAATGAAGAGTGCTCCCTCCTCCCGGAAAACTGTGGCAGCAATATATGGCAAGGGGACCCATATTCGGGGGGAGATGGGGGCTTTCAGAGTTCTGTACTTTGTTCATCTGCCAACCACCGGCCCAGGCCGAATGGAAACTGTGTCCTTGGTCGGCAGTACAGAGTTCAGATATCAAATTGCTTTGTCAAATTTACAGGGAGCATTAAGTCATCGTTACAACTTCACTTCAAACCCACCGCTCCAACTGCAACTTAACTGTCCGCAGTTTTGTCTGCTTCCTTGCCTAAGACTGAAAAAATATATTTGTTATGAAGGACTCTGTTTTATTGCTATTGTTGGTTTGCACTGTGTGGTTCCATCTTTACCATTTCAAATCCAGACTCTTTGGGGATAAAATACTGGGTTTTCTATTTTTTTTTCCAATTTCTTAAAATTGTACAAAAATAAAGGATTTCCACAAATGTGGGCTAAAGGTAACCAATAATACTTCTAGCTTAGGATCAGCTGTTGGAAATGTGGGTGATAGCCACAAGACCAGAAATAAACCTTTAGTGATTCTTTAGTTTAACATTTAAAAGACATGAAAACTTCTGCTTATAAAATTGACCCCATACGGAATGGAACAGCTAAACTAACAGCTGTTTAGTATTACTTTTTAAAATAATGGTCCTAAATTTAAAAATAAAATCAAGTACTTCCTTTTATGATTTTCACATTATAAAACTGCACCATTCAAAATCTGTGGCCAGGGAAACCCCTTTGCAGTAAGACAGTTTCTTTTAATAGTCATCGAGGGTGTTTTCCAGGAAAACATTCCTAACATCCAGTATGGAAGCCAGCTCCAAAATGTGCTTTTGGAGGTGAGGGTTCTCCACCGTTTCATCTCTTGGCAGCTGAGGATAAGATTCTGGATAATTTCGAGTCTCCTGCTAGATGACAGTGAAAACAAAGAATCAGACATCCATTTATTTGTACACATTTTACGAAGAACATTGCAAAAGGGCAGTTTTACCCCAGAGGTACCCTAGCCTGGTTAGTGTGCCACAGAGAGAGAAAATACTCTAGTGTTTTCTGTTTTCTCTTTCCATTGACTCAGAGGTGGTCATGGCAACAATACAAATGTCCAGTCATCTAAGATGGTTAATAATATGTTCACAGGAGCCTTGCAAAGAAAAAAAAAAAAAAGAAAAAAAACCCACATAAAAAAAGACAGAAAGACTTAACGTATACTTCTCTACTAGGCTGGAGTTCATTTCTTAAAATGAGAGACATTTAAGCATCTCCAGTGGGAGATTCATCTCATCCTAGAATGAGTATCTAAGACACTGGGGGCAAATCTCTCCTCACTCACAGCAGACCTGCTGCTTTTCCCCCATACCGAGGAAGCCCAGGTAGCTGTCTCAGGCTCGGAAAGCTGCTAATGTCTGCAGTTAGACAACTGAATGCTGCACCTTTCTGTGCTTCCCTTTTTTTTTCTGTAGTGTTTAAAAGGGAGCAGGCAGTTTATATGCCAGCACTCACATAAATAAAAGAGTGTCGATCCAGAAGCAGCCTTCACTGTTGGCACAGCGTTAGCCAACAGCAAGGGAAAATACCAGCTTCCTGTTTAGCTTATTCATTTACACTACAAAGGCCTTTCAAATCCACTCACACTAGAATACATTCCAGCGATAAGGTTGCACTCCTCCTCCCTTCCTCTTATATTCCTGTTCTACACCTCTTTAGTTGTGTAGAAATAATAATCTTGAGTTACTAAGGAATTTTTCTAGCAGACAAGGCTGTTTAGAGACATAAATGAATTGGAGTGTGTCTGCTACTTACGGAGAGCAATAGGCTTCAGCAAGTCAAAGGCTTCAAGCCTTTGGAGAGACACAAAGGCCCAGATTCAATGCAAGCTGCAGGCATTAGCATGTGAGCATCAGTTATCTTTCTGAAGTCACAGCGATACGCTTAGCCCTAAGACCCTTCCATCCGGAGGCCGTGCAGTTCTGTACGCACTGGCTTGTCGTTCTCACAAAGGGACAGATATCCCTGCATACCCGGAAAATTTTGTGCATCCTCATAGTAGCTGAACAGAAGATAAATCTTGTTAGAAGCAAGCGAAGAAATTCATCCCCAAAAAATTGAAGAAAGGACTGATCTGTGGAGAAGGCAAAGAAAACTCACTTTAGAAAGGCTTAAAAAAAAAAAAGACTTGGGGGAGACAACAATGAATTCTTGTGCATTCCCCTTATTCACTATTCTGTCCCTTGTGAAGGGGCTGAGCAAGAAAAACCAGCGTCCGCTTCAGTGCTGTGCTGAGGTTCAGCTGCGCATCTTTAGGCACGTACCTATGGATCGGGAGTGGGTCAGCAGCTGGGCAATATCTCGGTTGATTTTTCTAAGGTAATCTTGACACTTCTCCCACAATCCTCTGCGCATGCTTGATAATCCAGAGACAAACAGGAATGCCATTAAAGGATTGTTCAGAAAGAGTGTGAAGAGGCTACCCCGCTGAGACTGATCTAAAAAAAAAAAACAAAGATCAATAGACAAAGAGATACATTTGGCACATGAAACAGAAAAGCTGTCCCTGCCACAGAATGGAGTCGCTCACCCACTAAATTCTGTAACAGAGGAACTGTGTTAGTTACATCTCTGCTCCTCTTGTGGCAGATCTGTTCTCGGGATGATGCAATGACTAGCAATAAAGGCTTACTGGAGACGTGCGCTAGCATCCAGAGAAATGAGGTTTTCTCATGTATTGTGGGAGGCCTATTTATTTTTGAGGATGTAACACAAAAGTCATAATGGAAACAACTGATAGAAGATACTGGTTATAAATCCTAAAGAGAACTATTAAACATGGGCTTTCTTACTATTAAAAAAAAAGGACAGTTGAACCTACACAATCTACTCCCCCAAAGTCTGACTCTGCTTACTTTCTGGGACTAATAAAGCTACCCAAAGTGCTAATAACCATCATCAACATCCAAGCACAGGCAATTTTTTTGAGTCTCCATGTAGGAGAGACTTTGCCTCCTGGCACGCACTGAAGCTCTCTGTAGAAAGATCATCATTAGAATAAATTACTTGCCATAAACAGTACCTAAACTTCATCATACTACTTCAGGGAACATTACTCTGACTCAGGGATTACACAGTGATGAGAAGCTCTCTTTCCCTGAGGAATCTAAGTTGTATTTGTTTGGGATAGACATACAGGGTGACTGCACCTTGTCAGGACATGCAATACCACGTACCTTGTAACGCTTTTGGATATGCTGTTGGAGAAAGCAAGCACACCAATGGTTGTCCAAATAAGTTTGTGAAATTCTGTAACAGATAAGAATTTTGAAGTATTGATGGTCACTTTGCTTGCTTTTGAATATTCAGCAGCTTAAGGGTACAAACACAGACTCTTAATGACAGAGAACACACGAACGCCTGTCACACAGTTCAGCACTGGCAGTACAGCTGGCACGCTGACTTACTCACAGAGGTATAACCCAGCACATTTTAAAGGAATTATGATTCTCTCATTTCACTGCTACTGACAGCAGACTCTAATTTCATGGAAATATGGTTTTTAGTAGTAATACGTTATTGAAGAACAAAAAAAAAGTTCTGCAGTAAAAGTGAAAGTCATTTGCTTTCAGGTCAAAATAGATCAGGTGTCCTTCCTCAGTACCAACTCAACTACCCAGTCCAAGTCATTTCTTTCCCCTTTTCTTTCTAGCAGGAGGAACTATTTCTAATGAAATAGAAGAGCCCAGTGAAGAAAAGTTTAAAAATAAGTTTGCTTGAAAGCAAGCGTGTAATACCTTAACATCTGCTAGATCAAACCCTCATTTTACAATACTTGTTTCATGCAGCACCTTAAATATCACCCAAATGTCCTGTTGCACAAGAATTTCTCTAGAAACCTCACATGACACCATTGTCCAGTTTCACTGACATTTACCTGATAACAGTCCTTCTGCGCATCTGTCTGGTAGGCTTGCTGATTAGTAATAATTACCACCAAGAAAAAAAAACAAACCTCATTTACACAGCCTCATCAGCTGCCATATGTCCCACCAAAACAGCATTTTTAAAACGGAAGGCTTGCAAAGCCATCAGAAACATCAAGGATGGTGTCTGCAGCCTGTGAGAGCACACATCAAACCCTGCGTCCAGAGCGCAGCGCGCTGCAGATTGCACTGATGGCTGGCGGGTGACAAGTGGAAGGTGCACATCACCACGAGCATCGGCTTGGGGAGAATCATCAAAAGCTAGCTTGGTAATTCCTTCTGGCTCCTGCTTAATTCAAACGGAACCTTCCCTTCTGGGCAGTGTATTTCAATTACATTACTTTCACTGAATTAATCAAATCAAATACTAAAGACAGTAATCTCGTCTGTTGAAAAGAAAACATTTCCCATCTCTGACAGGGTGCTGACTAGGCCTAACTCCTCCTAGTGCATTAAGAGCCCACGGGAGATTTATCACGTTCGATACTAAGGTTTGGTCTCTAACGAAGAAACAAAGACTGTCACCATGAAGACACTAACTACAGGCCAAGCCAGTAATTAGTAAAACTGCAATATAAAGAAACCTTTAAACCTGCAGAAGGCATCACCCCAAGCGTGGCCAGCTGGGACTGAATCCACGCTGGCAGGTTCCACATCCAGGAGATGCGTACGCTTAGTACTCATAAGTGGATTTACACCTTGAATTCCGTCTTGTATCACCCAGTTAGACCAAAGCAGACTTTCCATATGCTCCATCAGTAAAATGACAGTGCAACGGAACACTGCCTACAGTTTAAAGCAAGCCCAAGGGTCACTCATGTGTCTCAGGAAAGCTGTTACTCACTGACAGTATCCGAGATCATTCTGGACTCTGTCCAGCAGAGGTTAAGTCAGCACAGCCACTAAGTCCTGCACAGGGGAGAAACTACCTGGTTTAAGGGAGAATAGCTCTCTGGAAGGCAGCTGCTCATGCCAGTCGCTACATCTAAACTATAGATACAGGAGAAGACTCTCAGGCTTCCAGGTTCAAGTTCAAGCGTCCACGTTTTCCAACAGAAGCACTGCTGCTTTTTAAAATGCGTGTCATATACATCTCTTCCCAAAAAAAGAACTACCCATCATCTCCCAAAGAAGTCAGTCCACATGTAAGCTTTACTGAGCAGAGTATTGATACCACAGTGGTGACAAAGGCCTCGCGTTCTCACTGGCTGGAGGTTTTGTTCTGGTTTGTTCTTTTAAGACTTTGCATTCGACCATAATCTTAGACAACCACAGCTACAAGACGATGTTGATTTAAAAATACTCTTTCCTCCACACATACAGCAGTAACTTTCAAGAACACAACCATCTATATTTAAATGGAAGTGTTAAAAAAAAAAAAATCATGGCTTTAAGTAGACATGCTCGATTTGCAGTTATCTTCCACTTTCAGCTAAATATATATAGAGGAGGAAGCTGTTCAAGTGCCGCTGATTTGACAAACTGGCAAGTCACTTCCTGGCAGGACTTACTTTCAGTCATCACCATTTAAGCCCTCCAGAGAGGGAGAGGAGATTGCGTGCAGGAGAGCAGAAACGAGCGGTGGAAAAAGATGTGTGAGCAGTTGCTGTTACTGCCAGCATGGCTGGCGGTGACATTTAAATGTCAGGATAGCTACTGTCCTATCAGAAAAGATCAGAGCAGCCATGCAGAAAAAAGTCAGTACACGGACTTCAACTTCTCACACAGTTGCACAGAACCTCTCTGTGCCAGTGCTTGAGTCTACAGAGCATCTCACGACACGCCCAGAGGATAGTCACAGGACAGCACTACCAGGATATTCTCGTGACAAGGCATTGAGCACGTTAGCATGCACAGAACGACGACAGACAGGGATTTACAAGGGCTAGAAAATAATGAGATCGAGAGCTCTGCTGTCTACCTTCATTGGAAACCTAAACCCATCCCCACACACCTTCCTGCCTAGGTTCAACGGCAACACGTTGTGAAGGTCACTGTCAGCTCTCAAAGGCTGAATATATATTTTTTTTAATCAGGGTCTATGCTCTTTTATTTTTTTCAACTCTCCATTCTCCTTTTAGAGTCCTGGCAGTTGTGCCCACATGATTCTGATCTGGATCAGAGCTCCTAGCAGCCACTTCCATAACCCTGTCCTGAAATACTTCCAAAACTCCCATTTTTACACTCCTTACATACAGGTTGGACTTCCCTCCCACCAGCTGCTCTGCCCACGTAACAGACGGAGCACTGGTGTGTTTTACACTGCTGATGGTCAGTTCACTGCAGAACAAGGAAAAAAACTAGATGGAGGTTACAGTTTTTCCTTACCATGTGTCCACAAAATCTAAAGAATATTCAATTATCTAATTTAAATGTAATACAAAAAGCTAATTCTACTGTAAATACTTGACAGGTTTTTTCCAAAAAGCTACAAATCTACATGTGGGAATCCATCACCTCAACAAGATCCTTTGCTCTAAGCTGTCCACAGAGTCCTGGTACGTCCAGAGCTGAATTTGAATGAAGGATCACCAGGAATTCCTTACTCTCTCTTACAGAGCTGATCCACTTGACATCTTTCAGCAATTCTACTTAGAGAGTAAGCGGGTTAAAAAAAAAAAAAAAAAAAACCAAACCAAATCAGAAAGCTAAAGCCAAACTACACTTTTTCCCCTGAAACAAACCCAACCTCCCCCCATTGTCATACTGGAATGAATGTCAGGAAAGGGCAGAGGAAAAGAAATCCCTACCAAATCTTCAGTTGCTCAGGAGAAGTAAATCATTCAAATTCTGTCTCCCTCCCTTTAAATGGAGAAGGGAATTTAATAAAAAGCAGATTTGCACTGAAATCTAGTGTGGTGAAGTTAAATGCAGTAGTAGTTTAAAAGCCCTCTGAAATCACTACACTAGAAGAAAGCAAAAACCCTACGGAGAGGCCAGATGGTTATTCAGACTGTCAGGTGAACGTTCCCTGGCTCACTGCAGAACTCTTCCGAATCACACTGATCACTGATTTAGTACCTCTCGTTGGCCAGCAAATTCCTTTAGAGCAAATGACACAGGCTGCGGATACTGAACAAGGAACCCGTTCCTCTGGCCACTAGACGTCCCTATTCCTCCCGAAATGCAGCTGCGAACGTTCACTTTTCTCACTGCACATAATGGAGCTATAAAAAGGAAGACAGAAGGAAGCGGCACTTTCCCCAGATACAGCACATTCTTAGTATCCCATTCATGAATGAAATAAACAGCGTAATGCTCTCCAGATTCGGCTGGCAACGGAGCCCGAAAACGCCTGCTTCTTTATGACCCGAGCTGCAGATTACCAAAGGAGAGCTGGCATGGCGTGACTCTACTGTAAGTCCAGAGCACCCTAGGAAGGAGGCTCATTGTCCAAGCATATACCACTCTACAGTAACACTGGATGCTAATTTGAGTCTTGTTATTTCCTTGGTTCAGATACTGTTCAGACACAGACACTCTGCATTTTATAAGATCAGGCTCAATGCTTTGACTCCTTTCTGTTGCTTAAAAGCAACTGAGTGTTGGATGACTGGAAAAAAAAAAAGCAGATTAGTTATCTCCCTCCCCCATGCACACACACCGAGATTTGTCTTTGGTATATAACAAAAATAAACCTCCCACCAGAGACCTTGGAAATCTTGAACCTTTTTTCCCTCCAGGAGGATTTATTACTTTCCAATGAGCGGCTGTTCATGTGCTTCTCCTTCTTGTTCCTATTCATAGGATCAGATCCTGACTAGCATGCACAACCTCAAAAGAAAAGAAAGACTGAATACAAACTGTTTAAAATAATAGCCTGTTAAAAGTGTAAGCTAGCTAGGGGTTGACACTGTATCCTGTTATACGAGTAGCTGCCTTCCGGAGCCTTACCTTATAGGCGACACTGTTTGAAGAGTCCACAATGATAAACAGGGGCTTTCTTGTGAAAGGGTAGAGATCTCCAGGGTGAAGGCTGAAACGAGAAAGGGACACTTCACAGAGCACTAGAACTGCTGCAAAGCTGTGATGACGGTGCACAAGTTTCTCAGACACAGCAGCCCCTGCCCAGGTGGAAAGCAAGCAGACTCCCCATGCCCCGGTCCTCAGAGTAACCGCAGAACTCCTCTGGTGTTCTCTGAAATATGGGCTGCCGGACTTCTTGTTAGTTCCTTCCCAACAAGGCATGCTTAGCTTCTTGAGAAGTCATCCACGACTAACGTGAAGTTTTCCAGTAATAAAGAATTTACCTTATGTCACAGTAATAAGTGTTTAAATCATCATTTAGAGTTGAACATTCATTTCTAATTGTTCAACTTCAAGCCAATCTACATTACGATGTCCTGCACTGAAGAGTTTGAATTTGAGAATCTTTAACACATTTTTCTCCATTCAAGACCAATTCTTCTCCATTTCCAGCTGTCACACTCAGGGAACTCACCAGTGCATCTCCTTGTAAGACTGGTTTCGCTTGTGGATAGCGTCCCCGTTTATAATGTCCCGGTTACTATTTGTCAGAACACCACCAAAATCATATGGACCTACACAGGGCAGAGAGAAAGCTGAAGTCAGCAGAGGCAACTCGCCTCTGTTACGGAGTTAATGCTTACACGAAAGGGAAGAAGCAACCACAAATCCCAGAAGACTATGTTGGTCAGAACTACTGCAGTTGTAAGGAGAGGATGGAGGAATGTGGAGACTTTACTAACTACAGATTTCATTTCATGCAGTTTTAGCAGTTTCAGCATCTATCAGATGGAAGTAAACAAAGCAACTTCATAACTTCCAATTTAGTTATTCACTATTTATCCACAAGCATTATACAAAAGATCCAAATATTTGCCCTTGTTACACTACATAGCAAAAAGATTAAAACCCTTTACACATTTCATACAGGAAATCAATACCTCTGTAAAATTACTAGATGAGCTAGCCTAGCCTAGAATCAGAATTTGATCAAAAAGTAAGGCTAAATCAATCAAAAACCCCGGAGCCCCTCAGAGTAGATATAATACTATCATCTGCAGTTACAACACTGCAAAGGGGAGAAGAGAGAGCTCAGGGCGGATATGCTTTCAAACTCCATAGAAAGGGCAAAAGAGTTTTAAGCAGATTTCAAATCTGCCACAAAGGTTTCTGTTTTAAGATTTCAATCAGGATTGATGATTTTTACAAGCACACAGCCTGGATTGTGTGTTCCGAAGGGAAGCTAAAGAAATATTCTGCTACACTTGCACAACTGAGCAACCCACCTAACTGTCTGATGGAGGGCAAAGATGAAAGTAATGGCTATAAAAAGTACCAAATCCTACACAAAGAAGTGCTGGAGATGGCGGGAAATATTTCTGCCATTGATAGGGTATGGAACGTCACTAACATTAGTAAAACAAACTATCAGTACTTCCTCATTCTGCTACACATTTGCAGAGTTGGTTGCCCATATTTGGCCAGCAAATAGGATTTTTCCCAGGCCTGGATCCGTAAGACACCTTTCCATTTTAAGGGAAGCTTTGGGAATGCAATATTAGGAACAGAACACACATTAATTGAGCACCATTACAAAGGTCTCCCGTGATCTGTCAAACATGGAGGGCGTACAGGCGATAAACAGTGCAACTTGCAGCTGCTCTCCCTTTTAATAAGGCAGAACGTTCTGGTCGGTGCAGACTACACCACCTTATTAAAAGCCCACAGCGGTAACAGGAGTCACTGAGCGAACGCCGCAGTGACTGCGCAGCTCCTCCGGTGCCTCTACGGTGAGTACTAAGCTGAGACAGTACATGCACTGACGTGGACATATCACAGGCTTTAAGGAACACGGGTTTAGTTGGACCCCATCACCAAGTTGCAGCAAAAAGTAAAAATGTTAAAAGCATATAAAAAAAAAAAAAAAAAAAAAAATCACTGCCACAAAACTGACAGGGATTTTTTTTTTTTCCTTTAACATTTTGAGAGCTCTATAAATCATGCACGGGGATGGACAAGGCATGCAACTTATAAAGGAATGCGAGTCTCAAACAGATGAGGCGTGTACAATATTTAGGATGTTTAGAACTTTTTTTTTCCCCCCTTAAATTATAGAAACAGATCTTTTGACTGTGTTTACTTCAGCCAACCAGTTTTCAGCTTTTAGATTGCAGCCGCATCCAAATATTCTGCTAGGTTGCAAAGAACAGGAGGATGAGGTGAGGGAAATTGTCAAAAATCATGAGAAGGGCTTGAATTGTCAGGTTAACAAGCGTGCAAATAGAGCAGTCCCTGCAGATGCTTCAGCCCTTTCACCACCCATCTCCTGACCGTACGTTCTCACAGTACTGGAGACTGGAAAGAATCACAAAGTGCCGTTTAGCCATTCGATTAACTTTGCACTGATGCATCAACCGAGCCACGTGGTCTTCAAAACTGGCGAAGCTTTTAATACTTCAGATGCATCAAAACCTGGATACGTCCTTTGAAAAGGTCTCAGGTTAACACACAGTAATTAAAACACAGGGAATTAACTATTGTTTGTGGAATAAAAAGGCTTTCTTACTAAGCAGACAGGAAAATAAAATTGACTTGTCTTTTAAAAGGAGCTTTGTGACATCTTTCTTGGTCACTTGTCCTGGAACATAAAGAGAATTCAAGCCCTGTTCATGACAGGGAGCATTCCTTTATTGTACCTTCACTATCCGAACGACCTGATGGAAACACGCCCGTGGCAGACAAGTAAATCAGCAGCACACTGTTTGCAGGCAGCTCCTGAAATTCAAACAAAGAGTAGCACAGGGGGAAGTGTGTAAGTTTATTTTAATATTCAATCACGACCTTCATAAATACATTGTCATTTCAGATTGTGCTGCTCCTGCTTTCCCTTCACTCTCTCCTTCACATGCGTACATACCCTTCCCCACCACATCCATCCCTTCAGACGGGTGAGCACAGACAAAAATGTAACCTGATAATATGTTCTTACTTGGTTTTCCATACAAACCTCTAGGCTGATACAGAGGTTCAAGCAGCCCTGCAAAAAGCATCTGCTTCCACACAGACTCTTCCTATCTAGCCAGATCCCAGGCTTTCCAAGCTATGGAAACCAAAAGCTGCCAAGATCCACGCAGACCCTAACTCCCAAATACTTCAGGATCCTAAAGGAAGTTCTTTGTTTCCAAATACCCTGGAGTCTGCAACATCTGCATCTTCCCCTGACCCTTCTCAGCTGGACAACAAGCACAGCACATCCAGGTTTCTGGACAGACCTGTAAAAGAAATCTATTTTCCACCTTTCTAATGGGCTGAGTGCACGAGGAAACAAATACTTTTAATTTCTGTGAAGGCCGAGCATGCAAGCACCCAAAATTCTCAGTAGTAAGGATGCACTTCCTTTACCTCACCAGCTGTTTCTTGAAACCAACTGAAACTTGGTTCTTTATAGGATTCATACTCTGTCTTTACTACTAAATCCCAAGTTGCTGACTTGTACAGTCATAATTAAGCATAATGAGGCCAGCAACTTCATTGAATTAAGCACAGCAACTGTATTTAAAAAAATCTACAAACGTATAAATTACTTACATGGAAGAGAGCAGTGGGCAACAAAATAAGATGGGCAGATAAAAATACAGCATGTGCAGGAGAGATACAGTTCAGACGGGACAGAACTGAGACCTACCCGGCACACAGAGCTTAAGAGCAACAGTTTCTTGACATACTTCCCTGATTTCGGGTTGTGTTTGGCACAACATGCAGTAGAAGAATACTCTTAAGATTTTTTTGGTCTTCAGATTTCTTACCTGGAGAAATATCTCCTATATAATATATACAGGAAATAGATGAACTTTACATAGGAAACATTTATATATACACGTCTGTATATATAAATATAAATGTCTGTATATGTGCATGTGTACCTACACATCCAGAAATAAAATTACTGGGTAAGATTAAATCATATGCAACTCCTACATGACCCCACATCACTTAAGGCTTTCCACAGCACTGCCACACACCGCGCTTGGTACTGGAGAGCAAGCATCGAGGTTGCTCGCCCAGGAGTTGTTCCAGCTTTGCTCTGGAGACTGCTGTATTTTGGCAATGATTTAACAACTGCTGTTTAACAGCAAGCTGGGTTTCCACCTTAAAATGATTTTTTCTCTTTCCCTTAACAGCAGTCAACAGATTTGCCTTTGTTATAAAAATTACACGTTTATAATATTTCTATCCTCTCTAGATCATATCGAACATTTTAAGAAGATGAAAAAGGCTTCATTACCTTCAAGTATAAAAGATTCTACCACATTTTATTCAGTCTCGCAAACTATTCCGGGTATTTTTCTATTCCAAATAAATTCAGTAATTTCACAAACCTTAAATGATGCTGCTAAAAATGTATATAGCTGACTAAAAGTTGGTTTATAAAGTAGATATTTATGGGGGTTCTCCCGCCTGGCTGGTTTCTCTGTGGACTCCTGTTAAAACAAACAACACAAAAAACACAACAACCAAACATTACCAAAGCAGTTTCATAACCCTCTATTTATTAGAAAGTTCATCTTCAACATACTTCCCACAGAACTGACCTGCCCATGCTGCATTTCCTTCTGCACAGTAAAGCAAGATGCACAGGATTTGAACCAGAATTTTATATTATCCCTCATTTAAATTTGTTACCTAAATGTTTCTTACGGTCTAAAGCATCACCCAAGAAAAGAGTGAAAAAATTCACTCCTCATCTCAATTACAGAAAGAAAATTCTACATATTTCCTTCTCCCTCCAGAAAAAAATATCTTTTATGCTTTCTTGGAAGGGGATATTTAACTTTCAGATGACTTCACAAGCTGAGGAACCCATCTGGCTGCAGGCCTGCGTGAGCAGGGCTGAGTGTCTGGCTCAGGCTGGGCACGGCACCCCTTGGGAGGTACCGCTGCTAGACCCATTGGTGAGACGAGGCCCAAAGTTTGCTCTTTTTTCACTATTTAAGGTTTGCCAAGGAGAAAAAAAAAAAACAGGAAAACAACAAGAAGACATTACTTGGATCAAACGCCACAGGTTTGAGCTACTCTTTGCTAACTTCTCGTAAGAATTACACCAGCTTTACTAACCTGCTCTGCACTGTGACTACTGGAAGACTACAGCATTTAAAACAAAACGAACTAACAAAAACGCCCAGCTAAGCTCTGCTGCCAGGTTTGCCACTGAAACGGAACTTGCCTGCATTCCAGGTTTGTTCATTTGTGACGCTAAGTTCATTGGTTCCCTTTCCAGTGCTTGCAGCATTCGGAACATATCAATTGTCAATTCACTGAACTTGACCTGCAAAAGAGTCAAACAGCTTGTTCTGCCAGGTACAGATTAAACAGTATTTATTTGGAATTATCCAGGTAAGAGATTCAACTGCATCCCAGACAGACCATTTTCTGTCCCTCAGGGATCTGTCAGTGTCATCTTTGACTCTCTAAAGACCTGTGAATGACTCAGAAGAGCTTACAGAGCACAAAGTCTATTTATTACTTGTCTATCAGGTCAGCGCAGTGTAGTGCAGACCCCTGCTTTGCAAACTCCAGACTTTTCTAGGGTCTTTAGAAATCAAGTGCTGAAACCACCACACACTCTGAATTTAGACAAAACCTGAAAACGATACACAAACTACAGTTTGGCTACAACTCTCCTGCTTACCTGGGAAAGAGCTCAGACAGAAGTCATGAAGCCTGTACAACTTCACTACCATCATCATCTAAAAAACAAGATCTTGAATGTCTTTTGAAAATCCCTTCTTGTTGCAACTGACATTGCAACAAGCTGCAGCATGTCATGTGAAACCCTAAGTCAAGCTTTTCTAGACGCATCCCAGAGGCCTCTCATGCCTGAATGCTGTTAAGAACAATCCAGTATATGAAAATCAATTGTATCTACTTAACGGGCATGATGAATATAGGCACCAAGATGTCAGTACCACACTTCTAAGATCTAACATTTCATTTTTTTCTGAGAGCCAATTCTTGCTGTCACTGCAAACATCACAATGAAAGTATTTTAATGTTTGTCTCTGTCAGAATCTCTGTGGTACGACCAGAAAGGATGTCACAGAGGGAAAGACTCTGAACGCCAAAGATACAAACCCAAGTCCTCAGAATTTCTTTTACCTGGTTGTTGCAGTTCCCAATAATCAGAGCATCTGCCAGAGCAAGCTGTCCCACTATCATTCCCTGCTCTAGCAGCGGAGCTCCTGTTTCAGAAAGCCTGTTAGAGGTGATTACAATGGTGTTGTCATCATTTAAAACCATGACAGGGTCTGCCTAAAAAAAAAGCAATCAGAATAAATCAGGAATTCAAGAAAACATACTGATCTGCAGTCAGAGAGAAGTCCAAAGGTCTTGTCACTTACAGGAAACATTTCATAAGTGAAGTAGGTGGTTTTTTTTTTTTAATTAATTTGCCATACGTGTGTTTGTATGCAGGCTACAGAGTAATGCCTCACACCTGGAAAAGCAACAGCTCTTGGGAACCACAAGCACATACATGGTACAAGCACATGAAGGTACAGCAAATTAAAAACCATACTTCCTCAGATGAGACAAACTCTGCTTCAGCTTTTCTATACCCAAGGAACCAAATGTCATAAACAACTTCACGCAGAATAAACATTCCTACAACACAGAGGAGCCCTGCACTATATTAGTTTGCCTTCCCTTCCTAGAAATAAATAGGACAGGAGCGCTGCCATCCATTTAAAGAAATACTAGTGTGACACAGTGGCACCTTGTGCAACAGGAGGAAAAGCAGAACAGAGTCTCATTTGACAGAGTAAAAAAAAAACCTGTTTTTCTTTTAACAAACTTGAGAAGTTGGTCACATTACAACTACGCCAAGAGCCTGGCAGTAGCTGCCTCGCTTACACTATTTTGTGTTATATACAGCCTACACACTACCTGTGTAACAGACCAATACTCCAACAAAGTACACTTTGAAACACAATCAGAACATCAGCAAATTGGATTGGCTTCCACCAGAAGTGGAGTTGTGGAAGTTTTGGAGTCTCTCCAAAATATTGACCATGATAACTGCTGTGCTTTCAATTCCACCGTTTTCTGAACACCAAGAGCAAAGCCCATGAAGTGACCAAGCATATCTCAGCTTCATGCTTCTGTCTTCACTATGTTCCACGGCCAGGTTTGACTCTTCAGACACTTCAAGGGCTGTCGCTGTTATGGCACTGGGAACGTGTTTCAAGGATTAAAGCAGACAGGACACTGTCCCTGCACGTGGCGCACCTGCTTGCCACACAGAGGCGGTGACACAGGAACACTTCAGTGCACGACTCAGAGAATTTTCCTTTTAAACTAACAACTAAAAGGGAATGGTATTCTCACCTCAATAAATGCTGCCACTTCCTGGAGAACCAGGTTCCATTCCACCTGATCTTCAGTATTAAAACGATGAGTGTAGTCTTCAATTTCATCTGACAGCTCCTGATGTAAAAAGTTCAAAGATGGACATTGTCACTTCTTAAAACAGAGAGCTTAGCAGGCAGTCATAACTGTACAGTTTGGTTAGCTGTGCTGGCCTTTAGGAATAATAAAAAATAAATAAATTACTTGAGAACATATGCAGCACACTTATGACTAACACGCCAGCCAAAACGCGCTCTTTCGGGAGACGGAATGCCAATGCTACACTGAGTTTTGGCAATGCAAAGTGTCTTTTAAGTAGGTCCAAATGCAAAGAATATGGAGAGTTAAGTATAACTATCCCACTCACATACAGCTATGTTACTGGTTATTACCATAAGCTATGGATACCAAGGACTCAAATTTCAGCTTACAAGTAACTTTAAATACCCCAAGAAAGTGAATGGTTTGGCTTTTTTAGCTGCTACTAAGCTAAGCTAGCAGTTCAAGGAAGCTCAGACACCAAGGCAGTGATGCAACCTACACAGAACTGTCAATACCAGAAGCTGCTGGCAGCAAGGTTGTTGAGGGGTTTGGGAAACATATGCTGTCAGGAGAAGCATGCTGTTCCTTTGGGGGAGGGAAGGTACCTCCCTACCCGGGCTGCAGCTCTTGGAATGTTTTCACTTGGTGTTCAAACAATGCTATCAAATCATTTGAGCTTGAAGCGTCATTATGAAATATCTAATCCACTGAAGGTATTCACTACGTGAGGTGTCAGACTAGAAAAGCAATGATCAACCTTGGCCTGCACTCTATTTGTTCCACCTGAAGACTTGTGTTTATAGGCATCCAGTGCTTCACATGCAGATCCAGCCTCTCCAGTTTCATAGTTACATCTACATTGTTTAGCAAGGTTTAATTTTGATGCCCTCTGGAAGGTGCAAAATGTATTGAGGGTATGTTCTAGTCATGGGACAGAGCAATAGCAGCTTGGAAGGGAAGAGAAATAAACTCAGCATTAAGCTAGGAGACACTGGCTTTCCACGTAGGTACATCATGAAGACTTGCAAGGGGAGATTCCAGCAATGCCTTAAATCTACCACAGGAGTGAAGATGTACTGAAGAGTTATCAGATGATCCCCGCAGGCATCTTAAAGTTTATTCCTACCTAACTAAATCAAGTTTTTCTCCAGTAAAATATTCACATAATTCTGAATTTTTCCATAGCTCTAGCCACGTTATTCCTTCCTTCTGTGGCATCCAACAGCACAATGGGATTAAACGAGGGGGAAAAAAAGTTGTGATGCAGCAGCAGCTAACATCATAGATCTAATGGGATTAAACGAGGGGGAAAAAAAGTTGTGATGCAGCAGCAGCTAACATCATAGATCTAATAAGTGATACTTCAACTGAAATAGACTGTATTATGGATTCCATCATTAGGAGAAAACCCCTGAATACCCAGCAACCTCCCACCCCTTCGCACCTTTATCCTAATTTTAACATACCTTTACAAGGTCCTTTACAACATCCATTTTGTTGAGCAAGAGACAAACCACTATAAACCTCGCATAGTAACGCAGCTTCTTAACCACTAATTCAGGCCTAAACACAACAAAAACACCACAGCCAAATGTGAGATTAAAATAGAATATAAGTAGGCAACAGGTGTAAGGGAGGGGGGTGGTTAAAGACCGGAGCAAAGCTGAACGCTCTGTGGGTTGAGAGTTCTATCTGAATTCATGCAGAGATCAACAGCTACCCGGCTGCTTAGACATTTATTTTAAATTGAGTACAGGGACATAAAATATATGTCACGAAAGTCACAGCCTCCCCTCTTCCCCACAATCTCCTTATATGAGAACAGGCACGGGAGTCAGATAAAATCGCTGGGAGTCACATAAAATTTCTGGCTCTTCAAACCTTCTGACAGGGCACAACTTGACCCCACCTTATAACCACAGCTGGCTCAGAGTTCACCCACCCAGGACAACCTAGAGGGCTGCAAGACAGCACAGCCCATAACTACTCATTTCTAGAATCCTGTGACATCATCTAGAAACACACTTGGTCAATGCTACCTTGTCTGAAACAGCTCAAGCACTCAAACTGAAACTGAGAGGCTTTTAAGAGAGAAGATAATAGCATCAACAGATACCAGAACACAGCAGGGGAACTTTCATCTTTCTGTGGCACACAAGCGCATTTAGACATCAGCGAGACTAGAGATGTACATTAAGAGATCCTTGAACGCTTGGCAGGAAAATCCCCCATTGATATTCCGCACCTATCTTCATGATGACTTCAGATCATTTCATTTTTTGTCTTTACTTTAATGAGGAATCTCAGGTTTACTGGCCAGAATGTAAGAGCAGGATCCAGAACTGAGCTCTCTACCTATTCTTATTTATTTCTGTCCATGTTCTTGGCAGGCAGCATATTTTCTGCACTGCCACAACAGAGCCCTGCTTTGAATGCACCTTTCTCAGTGTAGTGTCTTAGAAGGAAGGCGTTGTGCCTCCTGAAGCTCTTGGACCTTGTCCCAGTCAGTTACAGAGGGCTGTTGTACGGCAGTACTAACTTACGTTCCCCTGAAAAGCCTGATTAGAATCAAACAGGTTCTCCCACTTCTGCATAACTGACCAATCTTCCAGCCACAGCACACTAGGTCCCTGCGCTGATGCTGCTCAGGACTCAAGATGACAGAACTTTGGGGCTAATACCCTTCTAGTCAGGGCCGGTTAACAGAATATTCCTCCAGTCATACAGCAAAACTCTTATTTATATTGAGGCTTTTAACCATGGCAGGAAGATTAAAAGCAACTTCCTTCAATGACACTGATTTTTTCCCAGTTATGCTCCTACAGTTTATAGTTATTTGCTGTTTTCAAGCACCGTTCCAGTCTTGAGAAAACAAGGGCCTTCATTCAAACATACCTGTCTTCTTTGTTGACTTGGGAGTAGTACGACCTCTGCCTAATGGCTGAATAGAAGGAGAAAGCTTCATTGAGATAGCTGGTTTCTGAGGTGCGCAGGCTGCAGAGGAAGGATCGGGTTAGCTCACTGCTCCAGATGGAAACCCAAGCCAAACCCTCCCTTCCGCCCCTCAACCATCCTCTGCATCAGTGCCAAAACTCCCTCCTCAAGTAACATCTTCTGGAAGCCAGACTCTCATTCTTTGTGCCTGCTAGGAAGGCAGATTTCAGCCTTTGGATCCCATTTCAGGTAACAATCAAATCTGTCCATCTTGAGCCCATATGTACAGGTGATGGGTTAATGGAAAACTTTAAAGGAACATGAAGCTCCTGAACTTGTAAATCACACTCTTGCACAAGAGTCAAAGCAGCATGCATGGAAGATTTAGGGGCACACTGAGGTGGGAGGTAAGCCTCTAGGCAGTATCAGTGTGACTAGTGATGTGTGGGGCTGCAGCACCCCCATGCAGTCCCAGGGGCCTTCTCATTTAGAAACAGGCATCATGGCTCAACGGATACACAGATTGCTCCTGACTGAGTATCCAGATGTTCGTCAGGGAGCTGCCACTAACGCTGCGTTCCCCTACTGAATCCTTTTCTGTGCTTACTTACTAATAATGGTAATAGAGCTGCCCAATCTTGGAAGCAATTTCCCCAATTTGCCACCGCTTCAACCCATACCGATTGTCCAATACTTGTCTATTTCACAAGAGAGAAAAGAAAGATTAAAAGGTGTTCCAGAATTCCTCAGAACATCACACCAGACAAGACAAAGAGCTGCTGAAGGGCCAAATTCAGCTTGCGTTAGTGGCGTGGCATTCCAGCAGCAGTCCCTCGCAGAGCCGACAGCCCTGCAAACACACGCCGCGACACGGACCGCTCATCTTGCACAAACTTGCGAGAGCTAGACATTAAGTATGTTGCACAAAATACACACAAGAAAAGGTCACAACTTCCCGGGAGAATGCTCAGACTACGCAGCCAATGTAAGGTGTGAAAGATCAGAGCCCACGCTGCAGCAAGACGCTTCACACCATTCCAGATGGGTTCTGCACTGCAGAAGCCATCATCCCAGCTTCTCCGTGGCGATACATTACAGCGACATGCATCCCAGCAGAGCAAAAGGTTCTGTTAAAAATCTCACACTGAAAACTCTGCAATGTTTTAATTCATTAGACTGTGAGCGCTACAGGAAGGGAGTCTTCCCTCCCTTCATGCTTGGGTAACACAGTGAAATCTCCATCTTAACTGGGGCCCTGGCATGCCAGAGATTAAAGTTGCTCTTAAATCCACAGAACATGTCTGCCCACAACATCCTCTTACCGATGTTGCTGTTGAAACTTCCAGAGTTTGGTGTAAACGTCAAACGTTCGCCCAAAATAGGATTGCCATTGCTTTTGCCCATACTGAGGTAAGTCCCTGCAACAGAGAAGTGACAAAAGCAGAGTTAGGGAGTGGATTCCAGTCAGCCCAGGGTGACAGCAGCGTCTGTGTGTCAACGTCAGAGTAACGTTGTTCAGGATTTACTTGAAATGCTTTAGAATGCTGCAACCAGTTTCTCAAAATCTGGAATCTGCAAGAAAATCCTGTTTAGCTTGTAGGAGCTATGTTTGTCAAGTTCTGACCACAGTACCTCTAAAAACATGCCACAAGCCAGACAGCATATTAATTTAACATATATACATGAAAAGACAGAATATACGTATATAGGAGAAAGGAGCATCTATTGGGGGAGGAAGAAATCTGTCTCCTAATTATTGCTTCCTGCTTTCAGACAAACTCTCTAGTCCCTTTTGCAATGCCAAAGGACTGCAGTTACCAGCATTCATAAAGGTCCCACGTATTTTGCGTATCTTCCAAGCAATTGCCAACATTTAATGCCTGTTTGGGGACACAGAGAGCAAATGTCTCAAACTGCCTGAGCCCTGCAGGTTCCACACAAAAATGGGGCCATGACATAACATCAAACTGAAGGTGTGCAGCTTAAGCAGAAGTTTGTGAAGTAAGACTTTTCCTACCAAAGCAATAATTTGGCCTTCAAATGCAAGAACTGCAATTCAATCACTTATTCAAAGAACAGCAGAATTACTCTAGTTACTCTAGTGTCAGGCAATATCCACACTCCTGAACGTCCCACCCGAGGGCTTGTCCAGCTGCAGACTGACAGCCCGCCTGCACAGACCCCTTACAAAAGGCTGGGTCTCCCTCACCCAAAAGATTCCACAAGATGGGGCCTGTCCAACAGCTTCCATCAGTTACACAGGTAGACACTCACTTTTAAATTGCCTATGAAACACATGGTATATTTACAAAGTATTTATAATGAACATATGACACACTGTAACCATGATCCTGCTCTCTCCAGATGTGCCTGAGATGCTGGCATGGCTCCTCCAACAAGCAGAACAGCAGCAGATGGAAGCGGAGTTCCCCACGAGCGAGTTAACATGAGTCAAGTGACTGGATATGTGCAAAAACACTGGTATTTATGGACAAATACCATTTAAAGCACAAATAGGAATACACGCTCTCTAACCCCCATGTAAACATGCCTTTATCAGGGTTCCTCAATATTAAGTGGTTCTCAACAGCATCAGGACAGGCCTACAAATAATCACTCTGAATAGGAAATGACCATGTTCCTGTATGCATTTTTCAACAGATGACTGAGAAAAAAAACTTACTGTCTTACTAAGAGAGAAGCAATTTTATGGTTATATACATAGAAAGCTAAATTGGACTCTTAAAAGTCGTAATAAAAAACCCCACCCTGCCCAAGAGCAAGCAGAATAATCTAATGGAAATTAGTTCATTTAGACTCATTTAGACTGATAGTATTTCTTGCTACTCATTAAGGAAACAATATTTTTTAAATGGATGAGGCTGTTCGCTGTGCTTCAGAAACAGGCCCTATAATATCATATGTAAAGCTGTCCAAACATCACCAGGTCAAGCAAGCACGTAGGTCCTCACCACTAACATCTACTGGGTCAGGTTTCAGCATCACCACAACGCTGTCCCCCTCTAGCTGACTGTGATATGTCAGAACCTGAGACCTGCTGTTTTCGTCAGTCTCCAGTGCTGTAAGGCGAGTCAGTCAGTGCAGTTCTGCCTCCACACCTCCACTTGCTTTCCACGCTGTGATACATTTCCTTCCACCCCCGCCCCACAACTATGATGCAGGATTTTAGCTTCAAAGGTTTGTGCTCTCAATCCTAACACAAGGCCATCACCTGGGAGTTACCTGAGTCTTGGAATAAATGCAACAGAGCAGACCAAAAAACCCCCGTTCTCACTGAGCACGTTGCCTACCAATGGGTACTGAAGCTGACTCCAAGGAGGGATGCAACTCTGCCAGTGGAAGTGGAGCAGCTTTCTCAAGACGGCACAATCTTTCATTTGATTCAAGAGTGATTTCTTCAGGGAACACTCTCTCAAATCACTGTGCTGCTTATCGTGCCGCCCAACGCCTCAGTCTGCAGCAGACAAGCACAGAGCAGCAGCACATTCCTCCTCCAAGCCTGGGAGGCTGAGACCAAGGGAAGCATCACCCTTTGGAAACCATGCTGTGTCCTCTCGAGGAGTAAGGCAAGAAAAGCAGCACACTATGACTTCCAGAGCGGCGTACTGGCGCGTTTCTGCTGACTGTAATTGCTTTAACAGCACCCTAGGTAGAAAAGGAAATTAATATTCCTTTGCTCATCAGCCAACTGTACTTCCCACACAGCTTGAAGGGACCTAGCTTCGTTATTACATGTAAAATGAAGCCGCTATCAGCTATGACTCTTACCAGCCTGGAAAACCATTCTGGTAATTGCTGCTGCTAGTCTATGAAGATGCCAAGGAATCTGGGCAGAATGTCACCAAAGAAAGAAGAAGTTCCTCAAACTTGCCATTGACTGCTCAACATCTTGGAACGTACTTTGGTGTAGCAAGGGGTAAACAGGGGTAAAAATCTGTACTTCAGGGCACCAGCACCTTCATCCAAATATAACTTGATATAAA
Organism: Coracias cyanogaster; assembly: GCA_033124195.1. NCBI lineage: Eukaryota > Metazoa > Chordata > Aves > Coraciiformes > Coraciidae > Coracias > Coracias cyanogaster. The sequence goes on from JAVSBS010027409.1 coordinate 26,353, forward strand.
CACACGCAGATTTAAAGCATTTACTGCAAGGAATGAGTCTCAACTTTCTATTGTTGTAATAGATATAGACATTTTAGCTAAATGAAAGAAGTTAAGAAACAGTCCGAATACAAGCCTGAGCTATACTACAGGCTTCGCTAGAGCAAGGGCTAGTGTTCAATTTAATTAGCACATCCATAAGTTTCAATGTTAAAAAAAACCCCAAGTGAATACAAATGCAAAACAACACTAAAATCAATCATTTAAAAAAAAAAAATAAAAAGCAAAGCTCCCTGGCACTAACTCTAAGAATGAATTAGCAAGCTGACTCACAGAACCCTACCAGGAGTAAACTGAGCTTTCCAGGCCAAGTTGCTGAGGACATTGGAGCAAAGGTCTAACACAAGGAAACAAGAACACAAACCCTTCTTCCCTCCAACACTGAGAGGCAGGTACGTGTGCAAACTAAGAAATAATCAGGTAACTATTTGCTGATGGAGCTTACGCACCTATCCATCACCACGTAGCCAGGGTGTGTGGTACACCCCCGCCAGCCTCCCTGCGCTCCTCCATCACCCCTCGACTCTGCTCCTTGCTCTGTGCCCGCCCGAGCACCCCTGTCAAACCCAGCTCACCTCGCTGCACTGCCCGAGCTTTCAGTGTACGAAAATCGGTGGCATTTTAAAGAGCCTCCATTAGCGCAGCGTGCACAGGTTTGGCCGCTGCTGTCCACGGTCACTGCTGGGTGTCCACATGCATATTTCTCCAGCAGCGTGTCCGCCTAATTGCAGCTGGCATAGCTGCACAATACCACCCGATTCCGCGGCTCCCCGGGGAACAGGAAAGATCTCCATGGAAACAGACAGTAGCACTTGTTCTTTTGATAGTATTCTGACATGGCTGTAATAAAACTTCATTTATGACAATACATTACCGTGGTTTCACTACAGATTTTTGCAGACGAGCTGCCATTGCTGCCATCCATTTACTGTTTTGTGTTCTGAACATCACGCTGGTTGCTCCCATGTATCAAGAAATTTGCGAGAAAACGGATGCACAAGCAAATGAGAACATTTAGCGCAGTTGTTTTTTTAATCAAACCAGACGATCTGCATTATTTGGTGAGAAATAGCCCAAAAGAATACTAAAGACCCGGCTGATCACAGAGTGGATTATTAACACAGCTCCTCCCACTGAAGCAGACAGGGGATATATGATCCAGAAGCAATTATACACCCAACTTGACAGCACAAGACCTATGTTACAGCAAGACATTTTGCTACTTCCAGATCTACAGAAGGATCCTCGAGCACTATGGACAGAAAGAGGCACCAGCCTCCATTTCCTCTGGGGTGTGCCCGGCTGGGGACACGGGGTACAGAGCAGGCAGCAGCAGGGGCACCCCCTCACGCTGACACTGCTGACGATCGGCTTTACAGGAGCGAGGAAGGGGCAGCAAGAAGGAATCCAGATGCAGAGGAGGGGATAGAGATGCTTTGATATAGGACAGTTCTACTCAGACAAGGAAGAGAGTGATGCGCTTCATTACAACAGTCTCCAACAAGTGGAAACTTGTTTCCAATTTCTTGGCTTTTAAAACATTCCAAACTGGACACTAAGACACAAACTCGCACGTTCTGAAAAGATGGGTTTCTCACGGAGCAAAAAACACTGGTTCCCTTGCCACGCTGCAGTGGCTGGTGGATAAATTCCACAGACAGTCTAGAATTTTATCCAGTTCTTGCTGTATAGTCTCAGTACAGGCCAGCACTACTTATCTGCTTATAATTAATTTTCTGTCAGTGGTTCATTTCAGCCGTGCTGTTGGCAGAAGCCAGATAACACTGGCTGAAAACCAATTAAAGGTGCTGAGGTTTGTTAGGCCAGCACCACATGGAAGTTGTCACACGGGGACAACTTCCAGAGACGTAAAGATGTTGAGAAAGTCCTAGAGACTCAGCAGTACACTTCCGAAAGCCATGTTACCACAACTTTAACATTCAGAGCTTTAAACACATTCACAGTTTTGACAGGTGATAAAAAAAGACAATTTCCTTTTACGTTCATAGGCTTGTAGTAATTACAGGCTCCTATTCCCAGAACCCAAGCAGCAGTGGGATAACAGCGTTGTGGTGCAGCTTCTCCATCGCCTCTAATAACCCACAGAGAGACTAAGCACACCAGCAGCGCTCACGGCACTTGCCTTGCCGATGCAATCGATGTGAGATGCCAGCCCCTTCCAGCACCACACAGGGTACGGCCTGCAGCATTACCTGCAGCTATCAGGGTCCTGTTGTTTCTAAATCAGCAGCACGGAACAGAACTAAGAGGTTCAACTTGTATCTTACTAGAAGTCTACAAAATCAGCGGTTAAAACTGTCCTCTCTTTCCACGAGAGGACAGCAGTTGTGATTCTTGCAGCCTGCACAATGAGCAACAAGACCTTCTAATCTGGGAAAGGGCGATACACGTGGAAAGTCTTTCCATTGCTTAAAGTTTCACGCTTCTCTGTGACACTGAGTATACTAAGCACTTTTTAACAATAAAAAGAAAATAACTGGTGACAGTACACCATAAAAAAACCTGCTTCCCAACCTGCTCCCCCTTCCCAGCCTTTTTCCAAGAAAAAAAGCAAGTGGGAGTGGGAAAAGGAGAGAGGAGAGCAATTGGAACATACTTCCTTAACAGTTGTTTCTAACATAGCTCGGGGTGTTTGAACAGACACAAGACAGACAACCTCCCCTCCAGGTTATTCTAGCAGGCATGGCCACAAAAGGATGGTATCACTGGTAGTGTGAGCATGAAGTATACTTTGGAGCAGCAACCTTGGCAGATCATCATGTGTTTTCCTCAAATGCTGTCTTTGGCATCTGTATTGGGAAGAGAGGAAGGAAATGCTACTGAAACAAAGACGTGGCAGGCTGAGCCCTTGCATTTTTGGCAGCAGCAACAGTTAAGCAGCTGCCAACACAGCTATAGGCTCAGATCCCTGTAGCTGAAGTGCCCAGAGGAGGTTTCAGGAAGGAAATCATTGCTCTCCTCTCCCTCCCCCATCACTTCTTTCCCATGAAACATGGCAGGGAGAAGAGACTGGCATAAAACACAGCCAAGGCCATCATCATCTTCACAACAGAAGGCGGCAGGTGTGCATCAAATGCACTTATCATGCTAGAGGGACTGGACTAAGAATTAGGATACTTGCCAAGTCATTTCCAGGTCAACTACCTAGAAGAGAAAAGCACTAACAGAAGAGATACCTGAAAATTATAATGCTGCTTTATCTGGTCGTTACATCCATAGGATCACAGGTAGAACAGTGGTCAAGATCCATGCAAGAAGCAACTACGTTACGTGTGTCAGGTCACAGTAAGGACAGAGGCAGGCTCCCGTTCCGGGACGTTCTTATTTTCACACAGCAGAGCTGTGCCAAAGCCCATCTCTCTATTTTCATTGCCCAAATTTCATCCAAAGGTATTTTCCATTTTCTTTTCATCTAGCTGGATAAGAAGGTTTACTTTTTGGCAAAGTACCATGGATATGCACGGAAACCACAACTCTCATCTGGAAATTTGATACTCGTCCTAACTCCCTCCACTCCCAAAGGAAACGGGAGATCTTTGTGATCTGAACTTGAGCATCAGGCATCCAGACATGAACTGTATTAATCTGTACTCTTCACTGTCCCAGGCCAAAATGTCAAGCAAGCTGTATGAGAAAGCCAATGCAACGGCATACATGGTCCTGGAAATCCCGGCCTCAAGATCGCAGTCCTTTTGCTTTAGACTCTGTTTCACGGGGTGTCAAAGGCAATCACCAACAACTCCTTGTCTCTACTGCCCACTTACCATTCTGACTTCGGAGCACAAACTGTTTGTTTTGGATTTGGTAATCAACTTCTAAAGCACATGAAAGGATTATCAATAGCGGGGGGTGAGGGGGAAGGAATTAAAAACATCTTTGCTAACCATCTGTGTTTGAATAACAGCAGCTATATGGGCCCAAACATACAGTATTACTCAGAGACCAGTAAGAGGCTGAATTGCCAACAAGATATGAGCTAAAACCCATGTTACTTAAGAGACTCTACAGCAAAGCTCAGCAATAAAACAGCTCTTTAATCTTTAACTCAGCCTATATTGACATAAACAGGATGTCTGTATCACTGTCCAAACGTGAACTATTTTGCTTGAACTCCCTGTACTCTTATTCCCCTTCTTACTGGCGCTGACAAAGCAGCTAGACTTTATAGGTGTTATTGCACATTTTGTGGATAAATGCACATTTTACCTTTTTTCCACAGTTCAGATTAAGCATTTGTTTCACCCAACACATACAGGCTATGGTTTGGATGTTCCTGTTTATCACTTCCTAAGTTTCTTGCCCCAAAATATTCCTTCCTCCCCTTTCCTCCCACCTAGGCCCATCCTTCTCACCCCTTTGTTTTTTTGGTATGACTGTGGGGTTTTGGACTTGCACACTGTTGAGTGTATACAGCCATGACTAGTCCTTAATGGTGTCCTTCATACACAGCCTTTCAGTACAAATTCTATCAATTTCACAGAATCTGCAACTTCTAGTTTACCACTAACTGACGTGACCGAGACATCCAGCTCACCTTTCTCACATTTCCTTCCCTACGGTCTCAGAAGAACCGCGTGGATCTCTGCTCCTACAGACATTCTTACGTATGTGGTCCAAAACTACCCATACTTAGGTGCGCGTTGTCCTCTCCTGAACAACCTTACTGGGTTTGAGTTTGAAATGTTCACTGCATAACTGACTTCAGCATCACCCACATACTGAGGTGTACGTTCCAATGCTTTTCTGAAGGAATACTGTCAAAAATGCACTAACCTTAAGCCATTGAATAGCTGTTTAGATTTATCCAATAAGTAGCAAAAGTCTGTCACTGTTTTCCTCTCTGCTTGAGGAATATCATCTTCAGCTCCTCCTGATGACATGATTTCTTTTAGGGCAAACTCAGTCCTATGAAGAAGAAAATAGCCATATTACTCAAAAATGGAGGGCTACTATGAGCTCATCAAGATTAGATGCACATACAGTTCCATGGGGATGGCAACAAAGAGCATGCAATTCTCCACAGGTTACCCTTCTCAAGACTCATTAAAAATAACAGCTGAGAATCAAAGCATGGGACTGATTATTACACAATGCACTAGTTAACAGAGCAAAATTAAAAATAAAAGCAGTACAAGAATCATAAAATGAAATAACTCCGAGGACTGTATTCACAAACACAAAACTGCCAATGAAGGGACTGTAGCACAAACAGCACTTGGGTTTTGCACTTGCACAAAGAAATCCTCTCTCCATTTGCCTTTCTGCAGAGGTGTTTATCCTGTGGCCGCATTTGGAGACCAGTCTCAGTTCTGTTTACATTTCATTTTCTTCTGTAACTGCTGAAAACTGTAGCTCACTAGTTCCTACTGCTAAAACACAGCAATTTTAGACAGAATGCTAAAAAATATCCTGCATCCTCTCTACGTCCTCATGACTGTTTAATTCCATGGCTTGCACTGCCCACAATTATACCTGCAGATCTATTTTTACTGTTCATGAGCAAAATGTTATATTGTACAGTAATCACCTGAACAAAAAACTAAGAACATAGATAATCCTAGTATTAAGTAAGGGAATATGAAAGCCTATAAAGGCAGAGTGGCTTTTAAAATCTTACTTGAAACATACATAGATAGAAAAGTATCCGCTTCTATCACCCAAAGGTGAGTTACGGATTTCTCAGCAGAAGCAACACAACATGCTGCTCTGGAAATGGCTGCCAGGTCTTTAGCTCTTCTTGCTCTCTCAGGATTTTGGTGCAAGACAAACCACAGCTCTAACAGGGCAAATGCAGAGTTTTCACCTTCAGCAACTTCTCTGCTGGCTCTGGTGAGCGCTTCTGTTAAGCAACAAGTTTCCACTCGTGCAAAAGCTCTGTTTGGATGCTATTTGCACAAACAACTACCTACAAGTCCCAAATCAAGCCAGGAAATGGCACAGCTAACTCTCTACAGTCATTGGAAAGCACCCTGAAGGATCTTTCATCAATTGTCATGAAAAACCTTCACAATAATCCAGCAGTCTTTAGAAATGCTTCCCTGAAGAAGCACTCCATGCCTACCAAAAGCAGAAGAAGTTGGCAGTTCTGCCCCAGCTTCTGGGGACAAGTTAGTGAGCACGTCCTGCCAACCAAGCAGTTGCAGGATTCCCCAGTCCAGAGAAGATGCAGCACACATTCACTCATCTTACACCCCGAGGTGGCAGTGCACCAGAGCTCTGGTGCGAGGACATGGGGGACACTGCACAAACCGCCTGCGGAAGAGCTCCAGAAAAAGGTGGGAAGTACCTGCGTATTGCCAGCTAACTGCAGTACGGGTGCCAGGCAGCACGAGCGAGTTCAAAACATACCAACCAGGTGAGAAGCTGCTGGCATGAGCTTAGCAAGCTGGGCATGAATTCTGTGCGGCACCAGTCTGTGTTTGGAATCTCTACAAACATTTGCATCACACAGCGTGAAACAAACACCACAGAGGACTTAAAGCATCAACGTATGACATCGAAGTGAAATGTGAAAGCTAAAAAACAAACGTCAGAAGTAGCCAGGAGGCGATTCAGGAATTTCAGGAAGAGGGCCGATACCCCAGGTCCTGTTGCTCCGCGGCAAGGGTGACCTCAGTCCCGCGGCGAGGCCCTTGGCTTGGGCAGCTCTCCACGGCGGCAGACCAGGCGCTCCCGAGCAGCTTCAGATACAGGGTCAAAAATTGAGGAGCGTGCTTAAATTGCAAAGCATGTTTCATACAGTCTGTAGAGAATTCTTTTAATCTAATGGTAAACTCGATTTTATTTTATGCTACCCTTAAGTTATCCTATGCAGCCACCCCAACTGCTGCCAGCGTTGGCCAACTGAACCCGCGTTAGCCCAGGCACAGGCGAGTCAAATCAGCTGCAGCTCCCACCGTGAGTCAGTCCAGACCCACTGAGAAGAGAGCCACTTATGCAGCCAATAAAAGATACGCCAGAAAATTCATGGCCTGCCCATCCAACAGGTATCAGAAAGCAGGAAAAAGACTTGTTGCAGAGAAAGGGAAAAAAAAAAAACAACCAACAACCTCTTTCAGTTGATAGACAATTAAGGTGTATTTTGAAAGTCTGCTCCAAGCCCAGACAGTTCTTAAATATTTAGCACAATAGTAGTTGTGGGAAGTTAGAAGAACTGAGAGAGGAAAGAAAAAAAGGAAAGAGAGAGATTACCAAACTAAAAATAAAACATGGGAGAATATTCTGTGTGCTCAGCCTCCTGGTATGGCTGTTGGCACACAGGTTTGGAAGCAGAGGCCAAAAGCACCTTTTCTACCCGTGGAAAGAAACTGCCGAAAGCAGAGGGAACAACCTGTCTTGTTAGCAGAGACTGCTGGTGAAGGAACCTAGGAAACAAACCACATTTAAGCACATTCTGACATTGCACAGAGACCTGAAAAATTACTATACCCTGGAGACGCTCCACCAGGACATTCCGTTTTTCCTTTATTCACAGGTTCAGAAATGAAAAAATGATTGTTGCAATCAAGCCACACAGATGGCATCAAGGCAACCAGGAGCCTGAGTTTAGGCTAAGATGTGGTATTATGTAACCAGGGTGAGGAGTAAGAAGCAGAGACTTATATGAGGGAGCAAGCAAAAGGAGCACACTCACTAGAATAGTCAGAGATTTACTTTTTGAAAGAGAGGAAATGAAGTTAAGTCTCAGCCACTCAAACTTATCTCCAGAAAAGAATCCCTACTGGTACAAAAAGGACTGAAATACAGCTAAATAGTAGTAAAGTGAAAAAGCTGACTGTGGTAGGTGCTGCTGTGGGAGCATCCCCACCACTCAGCATTCCAAACCTGCCCTCCACCTGGTTCCACTCCAGACTGCCATACGTGTTTCATACGATATAAAGAAAGATTTCATGTTAGGCCTGGAATAGAACACTCAATGCATACTTTCATCAGCATGCTTTGAATTACACATTTAATGCTTATTGTAAAATGGGCTTTGAACAGAACTCTCTGTGAGGAACATGAAAAACTCTTCCTGAACCACGGTCTGTAAGAACTGTATCGGCCACCAGATAGGCTCAGCCCAGCTGCACCGCGGGTCAGACACCGATGGTATTCCTCTCATGCAACCTTGAGCACCTAAACAGGAAGGCAGACGCAAAAATTAATCACCTTTTCTGCTGATGCTTTTAGAGGGAGGGAGGTGACCAGAAGACGCTTGATTTAAGACATCAGAATGAAGGGAGAAGATTCCGGGTGCTCGTGAAAAGCTATTCCATTAGTACATAATAAATTAAACACAGAAGCCTCAATGTGCCCTGTTTTTGAAGGGGTTATTTTATAATAAAACAGCTAAATCACAGTTAAAAGTGGAATGGAACGAAGCCTTATTTATCCACACAATTATGAAACTATCTCTGTTCTTAATGACCTGGAGATAGAAGCACGATTGCCTGTGGGAAAGAACAGATGCAACAGACACACCTCAGGGAGGACAGAACGAACATGCTCCAAATAATCAACTTCGGACAGTGACAACTGATGAGATCAAGTTTCACTCTCTCACAGGATAATTAAAGGCCTGCTCTGGCTCTACCATATATTGCACTTGGAAATCAGGAGCACTTCTAAACTATCCAGGGTATTCGGACGCATGCAGAGTATAGCAGAAAGTCCTACTGAAAATCCTTAAACGTTACACTTTAGACGTAAGCATGAGTCCTGCTCAGAAGGGACTAGTTTCTTACTCACTACACATCTAATCTACCTTCATGATGACTATACAATAATACCATACAGAAAAGACATTATAAAAATATTCAGACGGGATTACATCACAGGCAGCCACATCATGAGCAGTCTTCCTTCTAGGAAAAAATTATCAGCAAAAGGAATAAGAGGTTCAATCATGAAAGAAATGAAAGCAGTGAAGAATTAAGCAGAGCGGTAATAAGCATGACAATTTCCCTCTGTGGGGTATCTTTAGAAAAGCTGCCATAAGGTAATTTTTCTGCAGATCTCAAATCCACAGAAGCATTTTGGTTACAGACACGAGACGGGCGCTGCTGCAATTTAAACCCTGGGTTGACTCAGCCACAGCACATGCCTGAACATGCAGGAAAGATGGGAAGGGAAGATGGCAAGAGAAAGGACAAGAGGAGCTGTTCGATGATAGGGGAAGCTGGCTTTTCCAGCTGACAGAGAAGGAAAATAAAATCAGCTCTCTCATGCGCTGGTTTTGGCTTATCATGCTCTGGAGGGGGTGGTGGTTGGTGCTGCACAAAGAACGAACTACTATCAGGAGCAGCTCAGGAAAGGAGGAGGTCTTCCCTGCACTAAAGACTGTGTTGTAACGCAGCAGCATTACAGACAGGAGAAAGAATTATTATTAGAAACAGCAAGTGGGCACAGCAAAGGGAGGAATATAGCTACTGACATCGCCCTTTCCTCAGGGACTGACTGCTGAGCTCCAAATGAAAAATATTAATAAATGCAACCAGTAGTACATTCACAATGCGGACCTCTCCTTCTCTGCAATACCAGGAGTAACTCCACAGATCTGTGCTTTTCTGCTCCAGAGAGTTCTCCCAGTCTGGACAGCCCAGCTATAACCGAAATATCACCTACTTAATGCTTGGGTTTGATGCTTTTTTGCCCTCTCTCACGCAAAAGAAACTGCCGGACTGTTTGCGTGACAATTTTTCTACTTTTTCCTTAGTGGCACATGTTAAAAAAGTGATCTCCAGAGTCTACAAAAGGAGACACTGAAACATTGGTTTCAAAGACTGTTAAAGTCAGAAAATGGTGACTTCCAGCAGAACTTATTATTCTCCCAAAGATTCTGCCAACTCCTCAGGCCATACAAGGCAGCAAAATTGTGCTAGCCAAGCACAGCACTTTGCATGCCAGGTTCTTTCCAACACGCTCTCAGAACGCACAGCTCCAGGTTTGCTCAGGACCATAGAGGAGCAGATTTGCCAGACTGATCCAGTGCAGCACCCAGGGCAGCAGAGCTCGCAGGCGTGCCAGGGGACAGCGAGACAAGGCAGAGCGGCTGGGGCTGACGGCAGCGGGAGGAGGGGTAGGGGAAACCGACGGAAGGTTCATGATGCTAGCCAGTATTTTTAAAGTTATGTGTCACTTACATCACACACGTTTCCACTTCCCTGTGGTTTGCAGTCTTTTGGCTAAGGTTTTCCAGGCTCAGCTGGAAGGGAAAAAAAGAGTGCTGAAGTCAACAGTATGCTCTCCATCCTGGCCCTGCGCTGGGCTCGGGCCTGCAAAGCAACGCTCGCTTCTGAAAGGTGAAAGAATGCTCTGGTTCAAGGAAATCCAGGTGACAATGGAAGTCAAGCACAGACACGTTAAATAACTGCATTACATACCAGATTGATTACGGGGCCAGGATCACTATAACTGGCCACTCAGCTGCCTGGTAGAAGAGGGTGGTGAAAGCTTCACATCTGATGCTTACAGGCAAACAAAACCTCACTCCACAGAAAATCCAGCTCTCCTGTAACTGTACTGGCAGCGGTTGGGAGGGGACAGGGGATGAACACTGCTGAGCATGTTGTTCATGTAGTTGGCTGGACATGGACCTCCTGACAGAGCACTCTTACAACTGATCTGTCTTTTTTTAAGCCATCACTTCTGCTCAGCTGGGGAGTCTCGAGTGCCTCCTGCCTTCCAGTCAACCTGGACAGCTTCATCGCAAGAGTATTTAAAGGATAAAAGCTGTGAGTACCTATTAGCAGCATTTTGTCTACTTCACCTAAGTGGTCAGTTGAAAAAAAAAGACTCTCTTCTCACTAAAGCATCAGCATTAGACTTAACACTCTCGTCTTGCATTACTAGAGGCAAACAATCTCGTTACAAAGACTTCAGCTGCACATTTGTTCTGTCTGGTGTCTTACCAAGGAAGCGAGTCTGTACTACCGAACAGCAGCAGTATGGGGTACAGATCCTTCACACACATGATACACGACCTTTCTTACTCCAAAACGTGAAGAATTTAGTCTTAAATTTTTAGAAATTTATGCTTTAAACTACCACTTCCAGAAAAAAAAAAAGTATGATTTTGTAAGTATAAGCACGAGCACATCTTTCAGAAGCAACGCTTCCACAAATCAGAGCACGTCACTCGTCGTGTCATTTAACAGGTGACTTTCCTGCACCTTACAAACAGCGATCTCCGCAGCACCCTGGCGCCCCAGAGATGAAGTTTGGATGTTAAGCGTTCACGCATTTGCACAGGAACAAATTTATTACAATGCAGAGAACTGATCAATGTGACCCAGTGAAGCTTCTGGGCTAAAATTAGAATGAGAATCTGTATTTTATTTCAGGCTCCAGCCGTTTTGATTACTGAGCCTTCAGCTCTGTCCCTTAAATAACGCACACACAACCCTCTGAACAGGACTGCAGATGCAAATCCAACAAGACAATCCAGGATGGCTAACGTCGGGGATGGCGATAGGAGGGAGCGGAAGAGCATCCATTTTGGGGGGAAGAAATGCCCTTGTTTTTTTCACTCACCCACATGAAGACAGCAAACTACAAACCAAGCCGTGAACTAGGGCAGGCTGACTGTATTGATTAGTCTGCGAATCAGAACTTTCTGTGAGAGATGTTATACAGAACAGTACCTGCCCTATCAACGGCAAATCCTAAACTCCTGCTGATCTGGAGTTTCAGTGCTTGCATCAAATACAACTGGCTTGGGGTTTACAGTTGAGGCTCTGGTTGATATTAAAATTCTGGAGCTGAGCAGGGAGTATGTGCTTAGACAAGTGAACTAATGGCAGGGTAAGTGATGGCTGCATCGTGATTCACAGCTTCATGGGTAGTTTCACCATTTTAATCACAGCACAGAAATACAAACTCTGTTTCTCAAATGCTTCCCACTCCTTACTTAGAGATGCAAGTGGTAACCCAAAAGCAAAAGCAAACACACATTCTGCATCTATCTTGTTGATACAGGAATTTCCCCAAACAAATACATTATTAGATCTGCTCTCCACAGAAACTAACGGTGGAAAATACATTCAGTCAGGATTTTAAAGGTCTCAAACCATGAGTCAGAGACCAGCTCTCTTTTCACTTCTCATCCTGACATGTCCCACAGCATCACTGACCAAAGGGGACACGCTATAAAGCCAGATGCCCAGCTGGTATCTATTTCTTGTCCGCAAATGAATAACATAGATAAAACTAAGCTCCTGATCATTCGTACCCAAAGCCTGGCAACATCATGTCCCAAATCCCTACCAGGAAACCTCTGATTTTACCTTTGTTAAGCAAGATGTCTACCTTTGCTCTCTATTTTCTTCTACAGACTGGCATACTCTCCTCTCGTGTTTTCCTTCAAAGCTATACTGCATGTTTTGGGAAAACCATCTGTGCATTTCCATGTAATCTGCTCAGTGTGCTAGTCCTGACAGAGCCTCAGACAACACAAAATTAATTGGAACCCATATTCATTGCTTTTGCCAGAATACCCAATTCTCCATTGAGAGACCCTGTCCCAAAGTTCCTGAGACACGACTCAGTTCTGCTCAAGAAACACCAAAACAAATAATTAAGAACCCCCCCCATACACATGGGAGCACACGCACTGAAAGCTTCACAGGCTGCTGGAGTCAGTACTTCAGAGGGGATGGCACGGAGCAGTTATACATCACACTGTGCCTTTATAAAATATATGGGGGGGGGGGAAGGGATTTCTTTATTATTCCAAGGCTTTTAATAAAAGTTGGAACCAAACACAGACATTTCTCATCCCCAACCACTGTTCACCTCGGGGCACGTCTGCACTGCAGCGGGTGCAGCTCCTCCAGACTCACCCAGCTCCTTCCACGGTGGCTTGCTCGGATGCTCAGGAGGCATCTGCCAGCAGGCTGAGCCCACACCTGGGCTCCTGGCAGGGTCTGTGGTCCGGGAGGGCAGCAACACCCAGCCCCAGCCTGAAGAACGCCCGGGGTGTTTCTGTACCAGCTACACTCACTGCAGTATGAACACGCACACAGAATGCACAATGAAAAGGACTTGGGCAGAGCCCAGGCTTGGGAGGCATTTTTTTGTTTGAACGCCACAATAAAAAGCAACTTAAAATGCAATTTAAGAAAAAAAGAAGCAATTAGCTATTTTGTTGAGCTGATAAGGCTGGTCACATAGTGTCTCTGTGCCTGGATGTTTGCTTCTTTCAAGGGGGCATAAGGAGAAATGAACTAGGAAGGTGGAAAACTTCTGTCCTGTCAACAAATTACTGTGTGGCTGACTGCAAATCACTTGCAAATGCAACTAGTTCTACCCCTACTGGGAACTGGCCAAAAAAGCATTTTTCCTACTAAAATATACCATTTTTACAGCTACCTTTCAGTAGCACTATCTCTAAAGTTAAAGCAAGAGGGAAGACATTTTAAAAAATAAAAATATACAAACTCAGCCAAGCCCATGCCCCTGCCCAGACCCTCGTGCACAGAGAGTCGCCCTCCCTCTGGCAGCCAGAGGAAGCCAGGTCCCACATCGCCTGTGTGTGGCCCCGAGGATCTCTCCCAACGAGCCCAGCTCCCACACCCAGCAAAGGGAACCATCTCAGCCGTCCCAGAGCTCCACGTGTGCTGAGTGCCCAGTCAGATACCTCCTAAAAAATACAACAGCTCTCTTCTGCCTGTCCTCGCCTTTAATAGGCGCGCTGATGTGCCAAAACCAGGACAACGAAACATGTCACTGTCCTTCAACTTCCTTTGGGTTTTGTGACAATGACTCACTAGATAATCTTCAGAACCTTCCTCCCTACAGCAACACTGGTTATGTTGGACAAGTGACTTAAAAGCTGCTGGGAGGAGAAGAAAAGAGAGGAAGCCTGACTGTGAGACTGAATAAACTTTGTTTCCTAAAAAGGGGAAAGGAGAGGGAAGGGGGTATACAAGAAAAGAAGAAAAAAACATGCACGCTCAACTCTGCAGACGCACGCTGCTGTGGGAAGTGGAAGGGACAGGCAGGACAGACACAGGCACACACAGCTGTACAAGAGTTTTGTTTGATTACTGCAAACTGCAAGTTTAATACTTTCACAGACCAGATCTGCAAACAGCATCTCATACTAAGAGTTACCGTGAGCTGCCAGCTCCGCGTTACCTGTCACACGTCAGCAGGAACAGCCTCAGCTTCCTGTAGAGAAACAGCCAACACCACAAATTCGAGCCCATTCCGAGTCAAATGAGTTTGAATACCCAGCATGCAGTGTCAGTCCTTTTATTTTAGCTTCAAATAAGTGCTTAGTCTATAGAATCAGGCTTTTCATTTGTTATACACACATTTTTATATCCTTTTATTCCTTAAAGCACACCTGTCTGTCTCCAGAACTGCAGCTTTGGCATCCTTCCTCCTGGAGCAACACGGAGCCGCTCGTTACCATCATGCCATGGAAACAGAGTGCTGTCCCTCCCTGCCTTCTATGCTGAGATCATCTAAGCCACACCTTAGCAGCAGACTCTTCTCTATCTGCTATGGGTGGACTCACTTTAAATACAAGAGACATGATATCACCATGGGATGCACGTGGCCTTTTTCAATTACCTTTGTAACACAAAACTTCTGCTTCTCTTTATGCCTCTGCCACCGGCAATTTGTTCCACCTTTGTCCGTTCCGCGCCCTCTGTGATCCCTCTTTCAGCGCAGTTCATGACCTTTTGTGTATAGGATGAACAAAGGGCAAAGGCTAAAAATGTCATCACAGTTGGGCCTCTGCTCTTCTACTGACTTAACTAGTTTGCTACTAAAAATGAGCTCAAGCTCAACGTCAGGCAGAGGCAGAGTTTCTGGGTCGTCAGAGTCCAGGAATCCCCAGATGATGGTTCTGAAGTGATGTGGAAGAGGATGCAAGTGTTTGCTTTCACCCAAATTCAAATCGTGACTCTGTAGTGGTGCCTGCCTACCACCTACGTGGTGCTTAGTAGTCATTTGCATTGTATGAAAGAGCACTAGAAACAAGAACATCAGACTAGCCTACTCTTGGCAGGGGTGGGAGGGGAAGAAGGGAGACAGAAAAACACCATCAGCTGCGGAGGGCTGAGCTGTGTGTATTTACATTCACAAGCTAAACTATTCAGTGGTTTATTTACACACAATGTTCTTGGAGCAGCTAAAATGCCAGTTGTGTTTTATCTTGATTTTGTGGCAATGCACATAAGCCACAAAAATCACTGTAAGACTCTGCAAATGAAACTCGTACATCTGGAAAAGCACGTAAGCCCCTGTGAGGAGGGAGAAAGATTTTGGAAGCACAGGCACAACAAAGGTTGAAACGCATTAGCTATGACAAGACACCAAAATACAGCCCAGGGACTCGAAAGCAATGCTCGAGGTATAAAACAACAGGGATCCTTGTGTGCTGCAGGGATCGCACATCCCAGTATACCTCTCACAGCCACGTCAACCTCCAGCAAGGCAGAGCGGGGCCTCAGGTCTCCCTGGGCTGCCCCTCCATGTTAGAGTGAGGAGGGAATTGCAGTCAGCTCCATTTTATGCACATTCGATGGCAAGACGCCAACACAACTGTTGACTGAGCCAAATCTGGGCCCCCTTGAACTAAGCCATCACCTAAAGCAGGGCGGAAAGCACATGCCTCTCGCATCTACAGCAGCCAAGTTCCTGAAAAGCATCCGAGTTACAAGACAGGATTTTTCTTTCTTCACTCAGAAAACAACTGATGTTTTAACTCTTTGATGCATACCCATTAATTCAAAACTGAAGGGCTGCTATACAATGTCTCTGGATGTTAATGCGATGGAGAGACTTCTTTCCAGCAAGACTGATTATTTACTAGATGGCCAAACAGCAGATCGGGCCAGCGCCCGATCTGGAAGGCTGTTATCGTCACACTCCGCATCTTGTCAGCATTCCCAGCCAAGGTGTCCGTGGCTGCTTTCCAACTGGAACCTTGCTCTGACAAAAGAGACCGCAGCACAAGCTAGGGAAAGCTTTTTGATCCCTTCAGTTCACTTCTTCCCTCCAAATCAGTGTTTGGCGGTAGGCTGCCAGGAAGCTTGGGAATCGCATGGAGAGTGTCATCACTCTGGGAATTCTCCCTCCTGAGCAGGAGCTGCTCCTGGACCATTCCTCTGCCACACAGCAGAGAAATCCCTCTGCTGACTTCTGTTTTAATTATATTTTAAAAATTCAGCTTCTAGTCTGTGTTCCATTATAATAATAGCAATAATTAATAACACTTCAAACAACGAGCCCTGTAAACCTGCTGTTCCATCCAGGCTTTCTGGCATCGCACACTTCCTTTCTCAACTGACATCCTCAGGGAACCAGACTGATGGTGATTCTATTCTATTCCCGTTGCAGGGCTGTGCTGCGTTCTCTCAGCACATGTAAACTGCTAGGTAATATTTGTGTTGGCAACTGACTTACATACTTTATAGAAGCAGACCTCTATTTGACCCTCCTTGCAGCTCCCACACACAATTCGGTGCACTCCTTTAAACCGTTTCCTTCTGCTGCAGCTCGTACCCCCCATTCCATACCTCTGCTTCTAGCCTGCGGAAAAGCCACATGCCCGGAGCAGAGCTGATGTGCTCAGAGAGCGCAGGGCGGCTTCGAAAGCCGAGCCTGCAGAGCTCTCTTATGCAAGAAGACCAAAGAAAATGATTATACAAGTTGCACGTACAGGTCCTAGTTTTCCTTCTACAAAGATTGCTCCAACTTAACGTTTCTTTGCAAAATCCGATGAAAAGTTCTGCAAAAAAGAGATCGACGTACAAATTTCTGTGACAAGCTGTATGGTGCTTTGGTGCATTGGTGGGGTAGCAATGGGGTGTTTTGTTTAAAATACAGTTAAATTTTAGCTATTCAGGCAGTAGCCTCACCTCAGAACAGACTTTCCCACCAGAACGCTTTCTCCCTTGCCCAAAGCACACGGCACAGACTAAAAGAGGAGCCAAAAAAGTAATGTGTCCAGATGATCGCATTAATCCCTATTATCCATTTATACCGCGGCAGTTTATCAACAACTCCATTTAAAGCCAACAGAGCTAAACCAGAACAGAAGCGATGCAGAAAGAGGCGAGATCCGGCTGGCACACGCCGGGGCGAGCGCAGCTGCAGTGCGAGCAGAGGACTGTGCAGGCACATCATGTGACGGGAGCGGAGCTGGCAGCAGAGGAGGAGAGCTACAGCCTCCCACCTTCCGAAATCTGTGCAACATCATGGACAACGCAGTCGAATTTCAATGCAGAGCTGACTCGGGTGAGAAGCTTCTCAATGTTTTGAATTGCTGTTCTCCATTTTTGTCACTTCCCTCCAGCAAACAGAGCAGTAACACAGGCACTGATAACAATACAGGCGAGCTGTGCTCTCCTCCCGCTCCTAAGTGCTTCCAGCATTTTGTCACTTGTAGCTCTAGTTTCTGAGCTGAGCCTGACGAGCACAGAACACGGCACTGCTGTCTGCATCCTTCTTACATCGAGAGCTTAGCCCAACCAGTCACCGTTGTGCAAAGATCTTCCAATGTTCGTAAGGGACACCGACTGCCAACTGAATTTTGATGCTGCGTTGTACCTGTATTTCCAGATAAAGCAATGACCACAATCTCCTTTGCAGCACAGCAAAATATTTCTTCTCTCCATATAGCTTCTATGAAAGGGTTTTATATTTTCTGTAGCAAAGCGCCTGGCTATCACATTGGCGTACGCTCCCTGTATTATTTTGGCAGCTCCGAACAATTGGAGAATTATGCTCCACTTCTAGTCCAGTGACTCATTGTTTCGTTCATTTAACATAAATTGTGATCCAATTTATCAAAACATCTT
>JAVSBS010027412.1:0-17769 GCA_033124195.1 Coracias cyanogaster
GCGGCAGCGCCGAGCCCGCCGCGACCCCTCGGCGGGGCCGGGGCCGGGTCCGCTGTGCGGCCGGGCAGCGGCTCCGGCGGGCGGGGGGCACCGCTGCTGCGTTTTCTCTTTTGGCTGCGTTCCGAAGGTAGCAGAAACAAAGAGGGGCAAAAAACCCCCGAACTAACCCAGGTCTAAAATCTGCTTTAACATTTTTCTAGGGTTTTTTGGGCGATACGTGTTTTTTGCTTTTCTGTTTTTTGTTTTTCAGAGTTACTTTTTCTTAGTTGTTCATGTACGCTGTAGGGGAGCGATTGTGGCAGTACAAATAAGGAAATGAAAGTACTTCATCATGTGAAGCTTTACTGGGAGGATTTCATGTGAAGTGTGTCTAATCTTGTGTAAACTTCAATATTAAATACATAATTTAGGAAAGAAAACCTCTTCAGTGCTACCTTCTTCGGGCAGCACTGTAAGCGTAGGTCTTGACGAAACTTATAAATAAGTTAGTAAGGAGCGAGCTCTGAAAGTACCATAAGGTTGAAGTGAATTAATAATAGAACTTGTACATTTTTTAGCCACCTCCTTTCCTGTTGCCGGCCTGCTGCGTGCAGGTCCTGTCTGTTTTCTGTAACCTCTGTATTTGCTTTGAAATATTTTGAAATGTGCCTGGAAAAGAGTTTGTAGGGACGAGTATTTGGCTTTTGGGGGAGAAGACTTTGGAAATCAAGAAATCTTGGCACTGCACTTTTTGAGTGAATTAAATCAGTTGAAGCTCGACCAGTGATTTGCAATGTTAGGCCACGTCCAAGCACTTAAATGGAGAATTCATTTTAGAATCTTTAAGTGAAATTCTTGAAGAGTAACAACAACAACAAGTCTGACAATGCATGCCCCACCCACTCAAGTTGGTGAGTTTTGTTATCTTTGGGTACCTGGCTGCTCCATCGGTAAAGGTAATAAAATTTTCTTCCGGTTTAATGTTGATAACAGTGGAAACTGTGAACCGGAGCTTAGATAGTGAAGCTGGCAAAACTTCCTGATTTGGAACTGAATCCAGATCAATCAGCCCAATTGGGGATAACAAACTACTGCTATAAAAAGTTGACTGGGATGGAAACCTGGTGTAAAGAGAAGACATAATTTCCAGCATTTTTCAAGGAGTAATTACACTTTTAAAAGATAACTTTCTGCAGAGTAGAGCCTTGAGTATGAGCGTTCAGATCCAGACTTGTAGTTTTCTAAGATGTGGGAAATTGGATTTTCATTTATGACCGTTGTTTGGCATGGAGATGACCAACCAAACTATCAAGGCACAACAACAGTTGAATCTGCTGAAGGTTTAATTAACTAAGGTATCGCTGTTGTCTAATACGTGAAAGAATCTTATTATTTCAAAACAAGAAAAATGTAACTTAATGCTTAGTTGCTCTTGAATTTTGTTATTAAATAGGCTAAAGTCATGTGGCTTTTAAATAACTGCTAATCTTCTAAGTGATGTATTTTAGAAGTGGTTTATCAGGTGATGTTTGCAAACTTAAATATTTTGTAATTGGCCATTGAAATATGTCTAAGGAGACATTGTTAAAGTTTATGGAGCAACTTAGCGCTCTGAGGACAAGGAGTGAACAGTAGGATCTCAATGAAATAAGGAAGATAAGCATATAGGCTGACTGAGTGCAGTGACATTAGTTGGCGTTTTGTTGGCTATCAGGTGTTTCTGAGAAATGCCCTGGCATGTGTACTTAAGCCATCAGGAAAATAAATTTGTTTATTTTCCAGAAAAACGTCTCTGCCAGCAGTGTCATAGAAAGTGTAAGTGGGGGAAGCACCAGCAGAGCAGAGTAGGAAACTGTCCTGTTATACACAACCAGGGCTTTTTTCCCCTTTTTAGGCAGCTTTGGTATTGCTTCTAATGGTGTTTAAGGAGCTTGAAACCAAGAGCTTTCTACTGAGAGCTCGAGACTGTTTAGGAAGGATTGCGGCTGTATTTTTGTGTCTTAGCCTAGAAAGAAAGGCACTCAGGAGAGGTGCTGACTGTGACCATTACTTTTTCCTGACTTAACCATTAGAAATTGCACTGCAATTACTGCTTGCCTGTAAATCAGGAAAGCCTTGCAAGGCATGTTTGTGCCCCACAAAGCTTTCAGAATAGAAAAAGAAATGCGGTTTTAAAAAAAATGCTTGATCATCAGTATTTCAAGTCCTGGTCCCTGAAGATGACTTTCAGTGGCTGGCTTGTGATTTTTTCCTGCTGAAATTGTGTTAATGAGAGCCTCTGAGAAACCTGCTAGAATTTGTCATGCCGTGCTGTGATAGTGTTGATTGCCTGTGAGCACAGATGCATGCACACACACATGCAGAGAGCGAGGGGGTAGCACAGTGAAAGAGCTAGGCTCCTGGTGTGGATAGCTGTTAATGTTATTTTGCTTTTAGGTTTTTTTAGGTTAAATATGCTGCTTGCCTGCTTACTTGGAACACAGATGACACAGGCACATGAGCTTACATCCTAACACCAGGTGTGATGCAGTACTTCCCTGCAGATCAACAGGTTTCTTCTGTTGAAGATTTCAGAAGCCTGATTCTTGGGAATTTCATTATTAAAAATAAAACATTTTTGTCTTGCAGCGAAGCAAACTTTGATTTTAATCCATGGCCAAAAAGACAGGTAGATTTGTGGAGAAATCCAGATATACCTGTTGAGTGGAGATTGCTGGATGAAAGTAGAACTTTAGCTGTTTGAGGCGTGAGTGGGCTGAGTTCAGTCAGCCTCTGGTTTCTGTTGTAATAGGTTGGATTTTGCTCAAGTGCTGTCTGGTAACTTAGAGTGGGTGGAAAAGATCCCGACTGCTTGATGTCATGGTGTCAATGCTTTTTAGGTGGTGGGTTCTTATCAGCAAGGCAGCTGTATCACCAGAGAGAAGTGACATCTATGACTTCTGCTGCCTGCCAGGTCCCTGCTGGCTGTGTGACAGGAGGTGAAAATAGGACTGTGTCCTCACTCCATCCTCTTCAGACATGAGCAGGAATGAAAGCGTGGCTTGCTCAGGAACACCAAATGTAGCTACAGTGCAAGGGTGGAGGAAGGTAACCTGGCCTGGGCTTGGGCAGATTCTTGCCACAACATGGTCAGTAGGTAACCAGCTGCTGGGCTTTGCTGATGAACCCTTTGCTTACTGGTGATCCCTAACAAAGCGAGGATTGATTAATTCTCAGTGGTGGTGCCTAGCTGCTTAGCGAGTTAGATCTAATAGGGAGACACAGCAGAGTTTAGTTTCCCCACTTATATTTTAAGACAGGATAAATATTTTTTCAAGTCGTTTTGCTGTAAGTGAGTGGTTTCCTTTTCCTGTGTTCTGTCCAAGTGTATCCCCCCCCCCCCCGGTCATGCGTGAAGGACACGTTGATTTTTGCAGATTTGCAATACTAGTTGAATACTCTGCATGTAAAAATGTTTGTTAGTCTTCAAAGTGGAACTACTGTGTTCTGAGCTGCTGTGTTTCTAGTGGATTTATATGTTTTGGGTTAATAAGCTTCTCTGTAGACAAATTTTAAAGATGTTTTTTCAGATGATTGTGTGTCACTTCCTGGTATGAAACAGCACGTGGTGACACTGCATGGACTGCCTTTGGTGTTAGGGTTGCAACTGTGGCATAATACCTACAGCATAAGCAAATATTTGCCCTGTTTAACTTCTTACAGAAAGTTTGGTTTGGGAAATGATGTGGTGGTTTTACATGTGCAGGCACATAAGCACATAAGTGCTTTCATATTGACGTGCTCTGATTCTTTTAACTGATAGTAGGCACTGCTTTTCTGTTTAGCAAATAAATGTTTATTAGGAATACAACTGATAAAACTACTTGTATAAAAATGGCATAATAAAAGAGCACAGTAGTAGGTTTTTCCATTTCAGTTGCAGCTGTCATGGTTTGTGGCACTGTCAATCTGTCTTCTTTAATTTAGACCATGTGACAGGAACGGCCACATTCTGAGTGCTTGCTTTTTGTGGTAGGTAGCAAATGATGTGAATACCGGGAGGTTAAAGATATGCATCTGTTTAATTTAAAATCTCATTTAGAGGTGCATTTTTCTACTGTTTTCCAGGCAATTTAGCAACCCTGCCAGCCTTAATGGTGTCATCCCACTTGATGATGTAGGAAGAAGTTGGATGATGGGAGAGTTAGACTGGTCAGAGGGGTGTGTTTTCAGTTAGTTCCTGCAGAGAAAAGGGCCACGGGATGCTGGGCACACTGGACACAGCCAGTTGGTCTCTCCTGGCATGTCATAACCCTTGGGCCCTGCCTGTGGGCTTCCCCCTTACTTATCAAAATTACTTGTCAGAAATTGCTCAAATGGGATCGTCACTTTTAATTTAAAAAATGAAATGGTTTTTTTACTCTTACTAATTTGTGGCTTAAGGGGTTGCATCTTCAAGCAGTTGTGCTGCTGGCCCCACACCTGCTGAACTTGTCTTATGGCCTCTGTCTCCTGGCTCTTCCTTTCCTCTGTGCTCCTGTCAAAGTCATGAAGGCATACATACCAGAGGACTTCTTTAAAATGTTTGGGCACATAATGAGATTTGAGACTTTCCTTCTGTTTATTTGGTTTGGATGTTTTTGACTGGTTTGTGAAGCACTTCCCTTAGCTGCAGCTCAGTCACGCTGCCTGTCTTATTTAGATACCCTTTTTGATCTTGAGGAGTAGGTGTTTATTCTTAAAAAAAAAAAAAAGGTCGTTTTCGTTATGTTTGTGTATAAGGGAAAGACCAAATATCAAAGGACTGAGAAAAAGTCTCACTGAACTTGTGTTCAGTTTTTTTTTTTTGATACATTCAGACAGGAATTTGTTTGAGTTGCCAGGTTTACCTGGTTAGTGTTGCAAAAAATCTTTTTACTTTTAAATATGATCCTCGGAAAGAGTTTCTTTCTGTAAAAATCTTCATAAGCAAGTCTCATCAACCAAACGGGTGCTATAATGTGCAGAGTGTAGTACCAACAGCTCTGTTTTCTTTAGGGTAAAAATGTCTTTAAACACAGAATTTTCCTCTTATGGTATAATTTACTCAGGTGCTTTTTTCCTCGAGGACTCTGCTTCTGCTCCCTGCTTTTCCCTGTTGTAGATCAGGCTGTTTGGGCTGTAGTGTTTTGATTACCTCAATGTCTCTGTTTTCAGCCTTTTTCTTTCACTTCCCTCGAGATGGGTAAGTGTGTGTGGCTATGGGTTTTCTGGCAGCTTGCTCCTTCCCTGAGCGCAGGTAACCTCAGGCCTTCTCAGGCAAGGCCACAGAGAGTAACTCTGTTTTTCTTTGAGAACCTCCCACTGCCTCCAAGAGCAACTTTCTGCAGCTCCTCCCAAGTTCTTGTTTGTGGAGCTAGGACAGCTGTAGTTAGTACTCGAGCTTATCTGATCCAGGATGAAGAAAAAATATGGTAACGAAGAGGAAATGGGATATTGCTTGTTGACAAGGAATTTAGCTTTCCCTGTGGAGATAGTGAGCCCTGTGGTAGTTCAAAGTGTAGGCTGTGCTGGCCTTTCACATCTTGTGCAAAAGGGTCCTCTCAGAAGCGAGCTGAGGTGCTGGATGAAGTTGGTTACACAACTTATTCAGAAATCCAAACTCATTTTTTGGGCTACATTGTTTTCAGAAAAGCTTTTACCCTCTTTCTCTGTGAGGAGGAGGAGGCGTGAATGCCAGAGTAATACTACGTGCTGCAGCTTGGCTACAGGTTAAGAGGACCTCAAGGTCAGTGGCGTTAAGGGCTCTTGGGGCAATCAATCTTAACGAAAATGATAGGATAAAAGCTCCAGAATTGTTTCTGAAGGCCCAGTCTTGACAGTCACAGAATCACAGTGTGGTAAGGGTTGGAAGGGACCTCTGGAGATCATCTAGTCCAGTGTCCCTGCTAAAGCAGCAGGTTGCACAGGATTGCACCCAGAAGGGTTTTGAGTATCTCCAGATATTGCTTATGTTCTTGTAACATATGACTAGCTCCAGTGTTCCAAAAGATCAGCAGGTCATGTCTTGGAAGGGGGAGTTTCTCTTTGTCTTAACCTCATCCAAGCCCTGCAGTTACACTTCCCACAGCAGTTGAAGAGATCGCCTCTCTTTTGCTGCAGCTGGTGGGTGCATTTTGTGGATTCCTGCCTCATCTTGTGTGGTTTTGGGAAGGGTCATGGAGCATTGCTCTGCTATGCAGTCAAAACTCTTTTCCTGACGGGGGACCTGGGTCACTGACAGACAGTGGCATGGCAGAGGGCTGCCTACATGAGCTTTCAAGTGGAAATGAGAACTGTAGGCTGATCCTTCTGTTTGGCCAGCTTCTCTTTACTGTGCATTTCTTCCCTTTTAGCTTCCTGGTTTGTTGTCATGACCTTGCCGAAAAAAGCTAAGCATCCAGCTTGTGTCAGGAACCAGCATCTGCTCAGAGTACTGAAGGCAGGGTACTCTCCAAGTTCAAGCCCAAGTGGCATTTCTTCTCTAACTTGCTGTGTTGCTGAAGACCCATACTGTCAAACTGGGTTCGGGTATGGTCTCTGCACTCCTGTGTCTGAGCATCAGTAAGACGGAGTACTTATTACAGATTTTCTTTTAAAAGCTTGTTACAGTTGCCTTTCTTTGTTTGCTTTTTAAAAATGACTTATTACAGTGCAAATCATCATACAAAATCCTTTGCTATTGTAAAGGCTGTGTAAGGTCTTGGTAATTCACACCAGTGTCACTCTCGGTCATCTGTACTTTGGTTGACTTGAACTCTGATACATAAATACTGTGTCTGATATTACCTTCTGCCAAGGCAGTTTTCTCTCATCTCTAGAATATGTCTATTTATACACATAGCACTGCTTTCACTAGAGAGGCGCTTTGGGATGATGGTGCATCTATTTAAAAATGATTTATTAAAAAGAAAAAAAAGCTCTTTGACATACTTATGTAAACTTTGGCAGATATATTTTAAAAATAAATATTGGAACAGTTCCTCTTATTTCCTTGTCAACGCCTGAGTTCAATATTTGGCCCTGGAGGAGCTGTGAATGGCTTAATTAACAGCCAAAGCAGAGCTCTGGGAGGCAGGTGTTTGGATTGTGTAGGAGTCTGCTGATAAGAGTCTTTATTAGAGGGGAAATGCAAGGCTTTGATCTATGATATTGGCAGATAAAGACTTTCAGGTTCGTTTTTTGCAATGCTAGGCTTTACAGAGAATCTGAAGGTGTGCATTTATATTAAAATTATTTGCAACATTTTTCTTATGTTTTATTTTTTATTTTAGAAATAAAATTTCTTCAGGTGCAATTTTGATTTTTGCCTCCTTTAAAATAGAAGAAAAACTTGAACCTTCTTTCCCTAAAATCGTTCCACTAGCTTTTCTCCTCTTTGCTTATATCTCTACCTAGGTTTGTATTTTGTTCATATCTTGAAGCCCATTAGAATTAGAGCCCAACAGAGCTGGTTTTTTTGTGACACAGGTAAAAAGATCTAGTTAGACAATATGGGTATAATAAATGTGCAGTGCCTTCTTTTCCCTTCACTTCAGGTAGGTCTGGATTTTGGAGTTTGCACAGTGATCATTGATTAAGTGTTAACACCTTCCTATTGTAATAAAACTCCAAAGCCAAGGAAGGCATGGCAGTCTTTCCTAGGCTTCCCTTTATTTGAGTAAGATAAACCTCTTGTTACCAGAGACTGCTTTGATCTAGTGTGCACTAAATATGCCCTCTTATTTGGGAAAATATAAGTAAAGAGTGAAGCTGCCCTAAATTGCTGTATGGATGAACCTAAAGTAGGTTACTTTGGCTTGCAGGAAGATTTCTGACTTGTACATGGGTGCAAAGGTGTGCAAATCTTATTTTATAATTAATTTTTTAATATATATCCTGTATAGTTATGTCAATGCATTTAATGGGTAAATTTTAAAGGGTGTTCCTAACGGTGCATTATTGAGATGCTAAGTCTTAGCACTGAGTAAAACTAGTAATACTTTAATTTTTTTTTTTTTTCCTCTTTTAATAGAGATCCTCGACCGACCAACCAACGTGTCAACAAGCATGTAAATAATGACACCTATCTTCGGGTTCAAAACCTGACTATCTTAGTCAGAAACATTAAGACTTATTATCAGGTGAGATTTCGGCTCTCTGCTCATTAATCTGTGGTGATTGCTGCGATGTTTCAGCTAGTGCAGGGACTGGTGATTCAAAAGGAAGCTTGTAACAGGAAATGGAGAGGAAATTGTGTTTGTATAAAAGTAGTTCAGCCATGCTTTCCTTATGAAATGACAATGCAGCTACCTTCTGGCCAGAGGCTGCTTCCCTGCCCCCTTCTTCCTTAAGTAAGAAATTGTGCTTGAAGGGTGTGATAGCGTTTGGAGATACATGTACTACAAAGGCTCTTTTGTGGTAGCCTTGTGAACTGTGTATGTGGAGGGATTTGCTGAAGTCGCAATAATGTTTTTGGGTGTAAAATGTGTTTAAAACAAGTAACCTTCTTTTAAAGTGCCTGCCAACAAATAAATTGTTATGAAGAAATATCTTTAATGCTAGAATATAAACCTCAAACTGATACACTATTAAATAGGGAAAAGAAATATGTGCTTATCTTGAAGCTAGACTTCTTATGCCATATATTCTTAGGTGTTAAGAGTTGTTTGTTCTCAACTCCTCCTCTGGGACTGAAGGAGCCATTGCAAATTCTCACAAATAGTGTGCTTCTTAGGTGGCACCTTTATTGCCTGTCAGTGTTCCTCTGCTAGAATAGCGCTGCCCAAAAACCAGGGTAGTGGCAGCTGAGCACTTCTACAGGCTTAGATACATGTTGGCTGCTGCTGGAAAGCCATAGGAGTGAATTCAGTTGCTCTAAATAGAATTTCTGTATACACGCTGTGATGTATATTTAGACTCCTTAGTGAGAGGGGTAACTGTTCTACTGGTTTTTTACACAACTTTTTGTCAGATTTGAATGCTGTGCAGTGTAAACCACACTGAAACTTCTGAGGACTATTTAAAATGCCCTTCTGTATATGTGTCTCAGTCATAATGGATGGAACAACTAAACTGTAGGAGTTGATGTCAGTGTGCTTGTCCCGGATACTTCATCTTTTCTGTACATATAGAAGTGACTGTATATTAGTTTTGTCCTCAAAATACAGGAGAGATGTAGTGCTCAAACATGGTGGTGTCTTTTGATGCCATTCTCTTCCAGAGCTTGTCTGCTGCCATTCCATGTTATTGCCACTACTCTGCTTCTGGACTTGCTTCGAGAAGCCTAAAAGAGAGAGGGACTTTTGAAAAAGTCAGGTGGGCAGATGTTTCACCTGTGCAAGTTCCAGTGGCCTGCTATAAAGTATGTAACTCAGGTTTGAAGTGATGTAGGAGAGTATCATGTATTTCTGAAGAAAGCTGACCTGTATCTTGACTATTGAGAGCTGGAGATATTGATGCAATGTGATGTCGTTATTGAGACTTGTGATTTTTAAGGGGAAATTCCATTTGGTCATAACTAGATGCTGAAGGTTTTTTTGTTTCTCTGTTGCCTGCTCAACAGTGTAAATGTATATGGAGTCTACAATTAAAAAGGACCATGTTTAAAGACAGGGACAGGACTAGTCCTTCTCCCTCTCTCCTCACACCTACAAGATCTGATCCTTGAAACGCTAAAGCTTTTTATTCATGCGAGTTATCTGTCTTGGAGCTGATAATGTCTCCTTTTTTTTTAAGAGTACCTGAAGAAAGATCAGAATCAGGAAAAAAAGTGGTTCACAGAATCGTGTGATATGTTGCTTGGTGTCTTGTTGACCTAGCTGTTGAGCTGTGAAGTCATAATCCAATAAAGATAGCACCAGCTAAAATAGGTTGAGACAGTTTTCAGTGGGAAACAGGAGTTGAGGCTTGCTGTAGCAGGCATAGCAGTGATTTTCCCCTTGTAGTCCAGAAATTAAGTACTATGAACCTTGCTGCCTGGAGACTATGTATCCTGTACGTAAACAAAGTTGTGAGAGCTGATCAGTCTTTGCGTTTGGTCCTGGAAAATGTGTAATTACAACAAACCTGAAAATAAAATCACTTTTTTTGGTGCTGATAACATTATAGAAGAAACTATTTGTTCTTGTCACAGTCACATCTTTAGGGCAAATCCAAGGTCTCAACACTGATGTGAGATTCCCTTTCACGTGATGGTGTGCAGCCTTCAACTCTCTGTAGTCTGGGAGGAGAGAAGCTCTAACCAAGCTCTGTGTATGATTTATGTCAAGTATAATGTTGCATCTGTCCTAGTGTCTTGGTTAGATATTTGGAGGGTTTCATGTGTTTTAGGAACTGATACAGTGTTTTTGGTTTTTTTCAACAGGCAACCAAATGGATGCTTTGCAAGATATTTAATATTGTTAGAGTTCTTGTCTCCTGAACGTTAGAGGTTTTTTTTTAAAATAGGTTAAGCTTGTGAGCATTGTTTGAAGCAGTATTAATACATTAGCTTAAGTAAAAATGAGGGTAATGTCTTACTGACTGAAAAAAATGCAATCAAATTTGATCGCAAGCTGGAAGTTCAGGTGGGAAGTTCCTGACAAGCAATAGGAACATGAATTTACTGCTTCCTCAAGAGAAACAAAAGCTCTAAAAATACAGTATAGGCCTTGAGATTTTACATTCCCTTTCACTTCATGGACCCGTGTCAAATTTATAGCTTGGTTACTGAATTTGGTAGACCAGGTCTCCTAGAAGGAGGAAAATGCCACCTCGTGCTTTATTGAAGGACATTGGTATTGGTATGGTATGTATTTACCCCTCTGTGCACTGGGCAGGAAGTGATCATGAATTCACATCAATTCTTGGTACTGTAAACTGTATCTGAGGAAGGTGACATAAGTGGCTAGTAAAATTAACTCTGGTATTCAGAAGCTACTTGACATTTTAGATCATATAGTTATCTGATCTGTCTGTATCTAATATCATATTTCTTGTATATCTGTATAGCTAATCTCTTTGTTAAAACAAATTTCTCATGAATGCAGATAATAGTACTTCAGAAAAGGAGGACAGGTCTAATCTAGAAGCATTGAATCCAGGTGTTCTCCACAGTGTTGGGGCTTTCCTGATCTCCTAGGCTAAGGATCTGTGCTTGGAATGACTTATGAACAAAAGAGATTGGTGGAATTTGGCTTTTATTTGAGCCATAAAGATCAGTTCCTACATGTACTTCAGCAGGCATATCTTGGGAGAGGTAATGCAACTGAGAAGCCTTTTTCCAGGTCAAATACAATTTTATTTTTAGAAGTTTTCTAACTGAATTTCTTTGTTAACTTTCTGAAGAGTTGGCTTCTCAGCTTTAAGCATAAAACATGATTATTGTTGGCTACTAGGAAAAACATTGTGTCAAGACTCTTAAAATGGAGGTTTTGGTGTGGGGTTTTTTTTTGTTTTTTTTTTTTTCAGTTGGGGAGGTAATATTTGTTTCTGGTGGTAATGGGCAACATCTCTGCATTGCCCACTCTCTGAGCAGTCGCACCTTTGCAGGTCTATTTTTGGCTTGAGAGGCCCCCCTTTTGAAACCAGGCAAATGACTCATTTTGCTGTGGGATTTCGTGAGCATTCAAGGGAATCTGTCATTAATTGCATTTAATAACTGTTACTGCACTGGTTGACTGGAGAAACAGCTGGTCATAAAACTTCTGGAATTGATGCCATATCTTGGAAAAGGGCTGAGCATGGCAGAATGTGTTCATTGCTCACAGTGTGAGCTTTGTGTCTCTTCTTGCTATGATTGAATTTAGACACTTGGCTGTCTTTTAAACTGGAATTCAAAATGGTTTTGTAGGGAATAGTTTAGTACAGAGAATTACAGAATTGCTGTCTGTAACAGCAGCGAGGGTGTTGATGAAAGGAACGGATTGTATTGGGGAAGATAGGCTCACCAGCTTCTCACTGGCACAGGTGTTGCGCATCCTGGTCAAAGGGTGAAGCCTTTACCCAATACTACAGGTAACCAGTGTATATGGAAAAAGATTGACCTCCAGCCGTTGTCTGCTGTCTTGTATTGATAACGTAGTTGGGAATCTTGGTCCTTAAGCTGACTCTGGCTTGTCTGTGCAATACAGGTTAAATTATTTTGCTATTCCTGAGCTCTGCCTTCACTTTGAAGTGATTCTAGTGTGAGTTCCCCTAAGGCTTATCTACTGGTCCAATTAAATTGGCTTGAACATAGTTCAGGTGTGAGTACAATGAAGACTGAACAATGTTTGGCTCCACTCTTGAACTCTTTAAGCTGCAACAACCTGTACAAGAGCTGTTACTGTTGCTAGTTCTGTCACTTATGAGGGTGTTGGCCTGTCACTTTGCCATGCCGTAGAGAATATCTATATCCTTTAGGTGCTGGCATTTGAAGTGTCTGTGGAAGAGCAGCTGTCTTGATGTCTGCAGTGCTTGGAGAACATGCTCATACCTGCAGAGTTTTGGAAGAGGCCTAAGGTGGGCTTGCAGGGAAAGCTTGGAGTGGCTTTGCTGTGCTTCCTCTGCTCATCTGTCAATCCTTTGGTTTAGTGATTTTTCTAAGGAATTAAAAATCACTTCAATAATAGCTTATTAAAAAAAAACCCCACATTTTGGTTTTGATGTCAGCTAGTTTCCTAAGCTTCAAAAATGACAGTAATTGCTCCAATAGTATATACTGCACTCACAAGCAAAAATTCTTACATTTACATGAAAAAGTTGAGGTTGATGCAGAGAAAAAGGTGATCATTCCACAGCTAGTCCCTGCATGAGTGTTATGGCCACATCTGGAGTATGTGGATGAGAAATGCTGTTGGAAGAAATGCAGTGTGGTCATGGGTGTATTTTAGTTGCCTGTGTTCCCAGCAGTTGTGGCCACTAAATACTGAGCAGATTGTTTCATGTTTCTTAAATAGGTTGGAAATATCTCTTAAAGAGAAATCATACTGATAGATGGTTCTGAAACCATTTGTATCTGTGTGGCTCTCATAGCTTCAGTAAAACTCATACCCCTACCATTTGCATTAAAGCGAGGGTATGGAGAAGTAATGAAACGATTCACTGACTTTTTAGAGACTGTATCACCACAAATCCTACCCTCCCCACCTAAACTCCCTTAGCTGGGCTCAGAGATAATAGTGAGCAAGGATGCCTTACTTTTAAGGCATGTTTCTTCAGACCAGTGTCCTTTTTGCTTGGCTGCTCTATATTTGTGTAAAACAACAGCAAGCAGCAGGGTTTTTATCAGGCACATTAAAGGGAGTTAGCTGCCGGTGAGTTTGGCTATTGGTGTGAGCTGTTTGGTGCTGGGGCTGTTTTCTAAACTCTGGAAAAGAGAGACCATGTTGTCTTCAGGCTTGGGTGAAAGCTGCTTCTCCTGGCGGGTCAGCAAAGGTCTTGCAGGACCAGTAGCTTCCAGATCAATAAACAATGAAGTGTTAAGTCAGGCTTAGAGTTCTTTACTGGATTGCAAAGAGGATTCAAACTTGGAGCTCCAGATTTGGGCAGAAGTTAAGGTCTGGCAACTGTACTTGCACTGTAAATAATGTTCTGGAAGTAGCAATGTCCTCTTCTGTGAGTTGAAATCTTCCCCTACTGGGCAGACTAATTCTAGTGGGTTAGTAATCCGGTCCTTAGCAAAGTAAACACCAAAATGCTAGAAACGCACATAAATGTGCACACTCAAGTCAGAAAGCATTCCTGTGTTCTGAGGGGGAGAGTTTGTACCCACAATGACCTACTGAATCAGATAAAAAGAAACTTCTTTTTGCGAGCCTTGTCCATGTGATGTGTTAAACTACAGTATGCCTGGGGGACTGCTTTCCTTTGATAGTCTCCTTAATTGTTTTTGTGTTGGCAAGTGTATTGTTACACCTACCAAAGGCAGCATATGTGGCCTGAAGTTACAGTTGCACAAAGAGACAATGGTAAGCAGCCACGGAGGCTCTCTTTTTTTACAAGCCTACAGTAAATAAGTTAGTATAATGAATAAATCAGTATTAAGGTACTGCTGTAGAGATGCTCTGTTTCAGTAAGGTGGTGATCTAGGACTTTGGAAATTCTCCCACTAGCACAACCTGGAGTTGGACCTTATTAGCTCCGTATTTGTTTCCACTCCTATTCTCCATTTGACTTCTCTAGTTAGTTGAAAGTTGCTGAAGGCACAGACTGTCTATATGTATTTATGCGGTACTTGGTTTAAGGAGGCCCTCTTGGTTCTGCAATGACAAATGTTTTGAGTTGGTTTTCTGTTCTGCAGTATCATGATCAGAATCGTGAAGACTGCATCTAAGACTGGTGGTGTGAAGACGTTCAGTTACTGCAGTGGTGCACACAAGACAAGGGGATGACTGACCTTAGCATAGACATTTTGGGAAATGCTGAACCAGTGATGTTAGTCTTTTGTTTTAGTCTTTCGCCTGAAAAAAATGGTACCGGTCTGCTGCAAGTGTAAGAAGAATCAGAAAGATCATGATTGCTTTCTGTACCGTCTTGTTATCAAATATTTCTGTGAGAAAGAGACCAGGACAGGCGATTCATCACCGCTAGCCAGACTGTCTAATGCTTTGTTAGTGAGAATTGTCTTGCTCATTTCCAGAAAGACTAGACAAATATTTCTGGCTCAGAACTGAAGTAAGCTTCTGTAGAGGTATGTTTTAAAGCTGTTCCCATGTTGGTGAGAGCTGTCGTTTCAGGCGGCTAGTATCATGCTGTTGGACACCTGATAGAGATTACTGGCTGTGATTCTAGGATGCATTTCAACTAGTACTGAATTATGTCTGGAAGTTTAATGGAGGACTGGGCTTAAAGACACATTTTTTTTTCCCCTGAGGCTCTGCATACATTTTAATACAGAATGAAATAGTGACCTCAAACAGATGGGGGAGAATAGGTTGGCTTTTAAACTATTGCCTGTAATTTCCTGGAGCTACAATATGGGAAAGGGCAGAATAGGCTGGCCTGTGTCTGTGTAGTCTTGTCTTTGTTTTGCTTAATAAGCTAGAGGGGCGTGAATTCATAGTGCAGACAAATGAAGAAACCAAGCAGAGAGAGGAACAGTGTCCTAAAATACAGAGGCAAGTGGAGGTGATCTGTTAAAACTTTACAATATGGAATAACTGTTTGTTGCCCACACAGCAGTATTTGCTTAACCTCTGACATGTTAATTGAAAACAATTCTTGGGATGTCTGAATTACAGAACGCGTCCACTCTTTTATATGGCTTAAGGAAGGGTAATGTGAGGGTGTGTGGCTTTTCTTTATGAAAGCCAAGGCCTAACGTTAATCACCTAGACTATTGCTGTGATACCCTGAGGCTTTAGCATTGGTAACTTCAGTTATCTACTACGTGTATATGTTTGATATTAGCTTTAAGACATAAGCTACTTTTCAGAGAGTCTCACCAGTTCAGTCCTGCTGCCTAGATTTCAGGCGAATGTCCCGTTTTTATCAGCTGAAATTTAGCAAAGGAGGGAACTAAACTTCATAGTGCCTATCAATTTTGAGTAAGTTAGAAAACAGCCTGCATGCCACTTGTAGCTGAAAACAGCTTTGAGATTTTTTTTTTTGCTAAGACTTAATAGTAAGTGAAAGTTAGATTGCTTTATTGTTTGTGTTTCTGTAATGAATTCCCTGTAATTTAGTCCTTTTAATTAAAAAGTCTTTAAAGAGACAAGAAGATGAATTCTCCAGATGTATAAAGTATGATTGCAAAACAAGTCTCCTAACTGCATGCCAGTTCCCAAAGCAAATAATTTCTGATTTTTAATGACAGGTAGCAAACAGAAGTGATTTCCAGTTTTATTTTCTTTGCATGCTGTGTCTGTGGAGGTGTTGTTTAACAGGGCGTGGCTTTTACAGAGGCCACTGTCATATGCTGTATTGTGGCATGCTGGATTCAGTCCAGAGTCTTGTTCTTACACCAAACCTTAAGCCAGAGTCAGAGTTGTGTTCAAGGCTTGCTCCTGTCACTTCCAGGGACATGTGTGACCCTGTGGTGCAGAGTGAGCAAAGGTGTCTCTCTGTGCCTTTAGCTCAGCTGGCCTAGGCTTTCTGCTCCAACAGCATTGTAATTAGCCTTTGTTACAAAGGTCTATAACGAGCTCTCAGCTCTTTGTACACTGTTTTCTTTTTTAATAACTTATTAGACCTGTAAGCAATTATTCCGTGGTGTGTTTTCATCTGAGACAGATACTTGAGCTGTTTTTTAAAGCAATGCTTATCAGTTGTTTTGAAGGAGTGATTTTTCAGTTTCAGAAAGGTGTGGGAGATCTTGGATACAGCATTGAATCCAAATACAGAGTTGTATTTACTTCTGAAAACAGTGTGGTTTGCATTGTAAAGGTCTCCTCAGGCTTACATTGACCTCGAGTACTTTTGGCAAATGTGAATGCTCTTGAGCCAGTAAATGGGCATGCAGTTTGTGAAGTCAACTACCCTGGTTAAGAATTATAGGATTTATCCTTGTGAAGGGGGTCTCTGGACCTGAGGAAGCAACAGGACCTGGGGACATGAGGAAGCTTCGTATGATGGTTTCTTTGCTGCAGACAAACTACAGGAAGGGGTGTATTTCTTCCTTCACATGGTGTGTGGACTTTATGCCAGCACAAATTAGGGAGGGCACCTGCTCATGAATGCACAGAAATTGAAATGCTGTCACTCACTGATGCATGCATACATCTTCCATTTGCAAATATGTTGGGTTTTAAGAATTAAAACAACCCAAATGCTAAAGAGAAATAAAGCATCACGTTAATGTGTGTGTATGCTGTACTTCAAGCAAGCAAATTGGCTTTTTAAATAGCTGTTTAGATGGGCTGTTTGAATATAAGCTGTGTGTGAGCTGGTGCCTCTCTTGTTTCCCATTATGATTAAGAGGTGGAGCTGAAGGGAAGTGTTTAAATTCTACTGGTCCTCAGGTGGCCAGTAAAAGTGCCTAAATAAAATCTGCTCAGCAGACTGAAATGGCCCCTGTGGAGCTGTCACTGTCTGTTCTCTTTCATAATTAGCATTATTAAAAGTCTCTAGATGTTTACTTAATTTGGTTTTTAGACTTAGTGATATCACTAGTGCCCCTTAGGTGATCAAGATAACAGTGATAGACATCTGCTCCTTTGGGGAGTGGTAGGAAAGGCTTGTGGTCTTTGCACAAAGGAAAAATATTATTTGAATTCCATCTAAGTATCTTCCTATGCCATCAGTAACACACTAAATCGTCATTTTCACACTTTTAAAGTACAATAGGTGGTGTTCTTCTAGAAAAAGTCACCTTTTTTAACCTGGTGTTAAAGAACAGATTTCAGAAATATCTAAGTTATTTACTGTAAAGGTGAGAAGCAAAAGATGATGGAACAAATTTCCTGTGGCACTTCGAAGAGTTGTTGTGGTTTTGTTTTTAAATGGTGATGATCCTATCTGTTATATATCCACTGGAAAGCTATTTGTAAGGGAGTGCAATATCCAATTTGTATTGCAGAAAGACCTGTTTGGTGTGCAGTGTGTGTTAGAGGAAAGGGGGAGGGTGGTGCCGAGATTAATGCCTGGTTTCGTTTGGAGCAGCTGTGTTACAGTAACGCAAAGTGGCTGGAGCCCCACGGGGGGCATAAGCATTTATTGCTAGAAACTGGAAGGAAGTGAATTTCTTTTTAAAATGCGGAATTACCGTGTATGTTAAAAGGCTCATTTGTTAGGATGCAAGTTCCAAAGAAACAGAATCAGTCCTGAGAAATCATGACCTTAAAAGTAAAGCATGCTTCACTTCTTTGTTTTTCTTTGTTTAAAAAAACCAACTCCAAAACTTCTAATATAACG
>JAVSBS010027412.1:32943-58299 GCA_033124195.1 Coracias cyanogaster
ATACTTCTCTATTTAGTATATTTCTGTTATTTTGTTGTTTTTGTTGGTTATCTGCCCCCCACACAGACTGAGCATGCCTAAGAATAGGTATGATTCCTTCACATCCCCCCTCCCCACTGAGATTCCAGTCTACGATTGTCAGAATTGATTATTTTCAGCAGATGAGGCAACAGTTATTTTAGTGGCTTTTGGGTTTCCACTTGAAGGGTCTTTAGAAGTGTGCTTTGTAATTTACTGTTTTTCAGAAAAAAATCCCTTTAAAGACAGCTAATCCTCTAGTCTGTCACATAACAAATACAATTGTTGCAGAGATGAGCAAAGTTCTTAATCAAATGTTGTCATGTATATAACGTGTTGGCAGGGAAACAGCAAGTACTGAGTCACATGCATAGTGTCATCAGGAGTGCTCGCATGGTAAGGTGTACATGGAAAACCTCTCAATAAAAGACCTTTCTGTGTTTCACTTCCTTGTCATTCCCCTGCCACAACTTGTTTCATCTTGTCTAATCTTTTGTGGGACCCTGTCATACAGTTTACAGAATCTTGCTATAAATTATTTCCCTGACAAAATTAATAACTCAGATAATTATAGCGAAATAAAACTTTTAAAAAGTTTATATTGTAAGGCAATTTTTTCCTTTTAAAACATAATCTTCTTCTAGGCTGCAGAATAACTTTGCATTATTGTATTTTTTAAAAGTCCTTGTGTCTCAATTTGCTGTTTAAATAGTGTTTTAATACTAAAACCTGTTCTTTAGCATGAGTATTCACTCTTCCTTAGAGTTTTGATTCCAGGAAAGCTTGAGTTTGGTTGTCCCTTGGACTTGGCATGCGCCTTGCCTGGGAATTGCAGTCCTAGCCTGTCTTTGTGGTAGCATCCAAAGGGACATTGAAATGTGTAGGGGCAAAGCTGCTACCCCATCCTGCTACTGGGAGGCTCTGAACTGGTGCAGATGGCCACTGACTCCTGCTGAAACCTTATCTAAGCATGTAGTGTCTCCTTCACCAAGTGTTTCCCACTGCAAGGATGTTTGTGAGATCAGATCCGTACTGAGGTTATCGGAGGAAGATGTTGGATGTGCTGCACAAATAGGACTCTGCTGAACTTCCCTCCTCTGGTGGCCTGAGCTGCAGCTGAAATATAAGCCAGATTCCCTGACTAGGTAGTGTTTGCTCTTGATGGTATAAATAAATCTGGTGATAGTTTTTCCTTATGGGCATTTTAAGTAGAAAAGCACCATTTGGCTTCCAGTCAGCTGGGCAATTAGCATTTTATAGCCAAGCAGTGTACTTAAATGGAATTGCTTGGCTTGAGCGTTGAATTACAATGGCCAGTAGACTGCCGCTCTTACATGATTTATTTAGCACTCACTTCTTGTTTAGGATTCAGGCAGACGTTAATTTAATTCTCCATGAGAAGCTAGTAGTTACTCTAATGCTGTGCTGTACTGCAGTGCAGGGGAAGGTTTTTGTGTAGCGCTTGTATTTGCTGGTTCTCTCAGCCATGGAAGGGACAGTTTTACCTACTCCTTTCCTAGCAATGCATTCTTTACAAGAGCTGTTGGCGCGCTTACATTTGCACATAAAAATGCAGCCAAGAATAATACCATAGGACAATTTTATTCCATGCTGTTGCACATGTATTTTTAGGAAGCAAATGTGTATTGAAGTGTACTGTGGACCAAGGAAACTTTGTCCTACAAAATTACAAGAGGCCTGCTTACCCCATTACACGTAAATTAAGTGTTAATATGTGACCAGGTGACTTGAGAGTGGGAACTGTCACTACATCTCTTCTGGGGATCTGAGGCAGAGAGCAAACATCTGGCATGTGTGGTCTTGGAAGGATAAAAAGAGTAGGTAAAATGTGCCTCAGCAGTCCAGAAACAAATTAGAAACTTTTAGATTGAGTGAATTAATGTTTGGGGGTTTTTTCATTCTCTTAATAAGCCTAAGTGCTTAACTTGGTGCTTAGAACTTTATCCTAAATCTTGTACGTCTTGATTTTTCCTAAAGCCCTTGACTGCCAGAATCAATGTGGGGGAATTTTGACCTTTTTTTGCTTTTTTTAAGCTCCTTTCTTAGAAAAGTGATTGCAAAGAGCTTGCAAATGTGAAGCAAGTGTACAGCAAGAGCTTAGATGTCAGAAGGCTGCTAATGAGAACACAGCATTTATTTGTTTAACATCATGATTTCTAGATACCTTCATGTTTTCGAGTCCTTGGGGTACCAGTCCTGGAGTGCCTAGCTGCTTTCAATAAAACTTACCTCTGCCTTAGGTAGCATCCTTCTTGTTGCCCAGATCTGCCAGTTCTCTCAGCCTTCTTCATGCTCCACATCTCTGTGGGCAAGCACAGCAGAGAGCGCCATCAAGGACTGAACACCCAGTTTGACCTTCATTTAGAAAGCCCTCTGCATTGATATGGGCTCATGTAACTCTGCATGCAAAAACCTTTGTGGGCTTCGTCTACTGAGTTTGGAGGCCTGGCTCAAGTAGCATAAGACTTGACCTGCTAACTAGAAGCTTCCTTTCTTGCAACCATCGCAGCTGTCAAAAAAGCTGAGATTTTGGACAAATCTCTTCAAGTTTAAAACATCCTGATCTTTGGCAGAGGAGCATTTCAGGCATCTGCAGATGCTACACTAAGGCCTGGCAAGGATTTGCTTTCAATTGGATTCCTTAAATAACATTTCTGATACCAACTTTATTTTTTCATGGAAATCTCATTAGCGAGAACTTTAAAAAAAAAAAAAGCAAATGGTAGTCTGAGGGAGGTGATTCCTGATTTGCAGTAACAGTAGGTGTAAAGCTGGCAGCTCAAACCCTAATTGTTTTAATAACCAAGGAAATAGTTACCATATGTTGTTGCTGTAAACTTTACTGTTTTAAGCAAGCTTTAGTGATGCTGTAAAAATGATTAAAAGGCTTCTCAGAAGATTTTTTTTTTTTTTTTCCCCTGCTTGTACCATTTCTCTCGAGTACTGTGGGGGTTTTGTGGACTGTTCAGTGTTTGAAAACCCTGCTTTGCTCTCCAGCAGCTCCCCCCTACACATGCTGCCCCTAGCCATGCTGGTCACTTGAGGCGGAAGGACATGATGTCTCACAGCTATGTTTGATTCCAAGCATAACAGCATCCTTTTCTATAATGCAACAACTTGCTGCCCTTATGGCCAAGCGCTGCATTTTGTCTACCATTTCTTCTCCTGGCTGGGCTTCGGCGTGTTCAGGTTAACTTCATGTCCAGTGTAGCTGTACCCTGGGAGTGTGGGGTTTTGTCTGTGGAGCCCTTTGGTCCTGGGTGCTGGTTCACAGGCTGTAACGGCACAGCTCCCTGCCTGAAGCTCGAGTTTGATTTTGTGGGGTCTTCAGGGTGGGGTGGTAAGACATGAGAAGAGCAGAGAGGCCACAGTGAGGCACAGCATTTTACTTGTCAAACTGTGTTATTGCTGCTTCAGATAAGGAAAACAAGAAAATACTGACAGGTGGTTAGGAGTTGAAGAATTTGTGATTTGCTGTTAGGGGAGGGGACTTTAGTTGTATTTCCAGATGTGGATTTTAAGCAATGGCCCTGAGACATGGTCACATTTTCCCAGCTACTGAGTCAGTCCCTGAGTGTCAGCTGAGCCTTACTGACTTTCTGTGTTTTTAGCCATAAACAAAATCTGAGCTAAATTCATCAATGTCGGTGTCAGAGCTTTCAGTTAACACAAGTTTTTCTTGCCTTGTTGCTGTGTGAATGGATGGTTTATTGGTACATCTGTTAACAGAGGATAACTTGTTAAACTGAAGAAACTTTCTTTGACTTGCTTTATCTTGAAAAAGAAGGGTAATGACATTGGCCTTCCTGCACTGCTAGCAGCTGGGTGTTGTCCTCACAAGCACTAATTGAAGGTGAAGGTATTTGGAACAATACAGATAGTTATCTGTTTAAATAATTTATTGTAATAATAAACAGGTCAGAGCATCACCTCTTGCAACAATTTAAATCTTTCAGTCTAAATTAAGAAATCACTCTTCGCAGGCTTGGGGCTATTTCTTGTATCTGGTGACTGTCAGATTCTTGCCAGAAAATACTAAGTTCAAACAGCTACAAGGGCGTTCAGTCATGGTTATGTTGGATGGTACACTCAAATAATTTTACAGAAGGAGCTCATGGGAATGTTAACAGCATGAAGGTTAGCTGCCATGTCTTTTGTGTCTGCTGGTTAAATAGCTAGCGATCTGATGATTACACAAAGACAACGCAAATTCCTTATGCATTCCTGCCTCAGTGCCGGCTCCACACGCTGGGTGACTGCAAGCACAATTCTTTCTCTTTTTTTTTTTCCATGGAAATTGCTTGTTAAAGCTCAATACTTTGGTATATGCAAATTATGTGTTTTTTATTTAAAGCCTCAGTGCCATACTGTATTGTTGGAGCAGATACTGCAGTCCAGCCGTGTGCTGTTAAATACAACATGGTCTGCACTTAACAGCATCAAAAGCCCCATGAGCTGTAGCACTGGGATAGTCCTCAGCAGTTTCTCTTTTGGATAGACTGAGTTTTGGGTATGGATCAGAGGGAAAAAAAAATGTGTTATGTCCAAAACACTTTTTTAGAATATCCACTCTGATTACTTATCAAATGCTCCAGGCTCACTGGAATATTTCCTCTTTCAATTAGGCTTAATTTTCTTCCTATGGTAACTTTGAAAGCAGGGAAATAACAATGGGGTGAGTTGGAGGGGAAGTGTTTGGGTGAATGGGTGATTGTTTGAGGAAATGTTTCTGTGCTGGCTGCAGTGCTTCTCCGGCTCGGAGTGCTTGCCAGCTATCAGTGCGTGTGCCCTCCCGATGGCCTAGAGGTAGGCTGGGAAAAGGCACCTGCTAAACATTCGGTAGAGTTTAATGTGTGAACCTTTGTTTCCTGAATCCCAGCACAGTATTTTAATCGCAAAACCATTTTCCTCCCAGGCTTTTTTACATGAAATACATACTTGCCTGCAAAATGCCTGGTTCAGATCATCACAAGTGAGTGCTGGTAGCTGCAGGTTGAAGCTAACAGCTGTACTCTGTGTTACTGGGGTGCATGGCTGATCCTATTGCTATGCAGAATCCCCTTTGCAGTGTATTGATTTGTTCACCTTTAAGCATTTTGCCTGCCCCAGGGCTTGTAGCCTTTCCTCTCCATTAAATCCATTCTGTCATTTCAGAGTAGCTTCAGGGAGCTGACATTTAAATGTTGAACTTGACCAAGCAATGCACCTCCCTTCTCTTGTTTCCCCCAAAATGAAATAGCCTTTAAACAAGGTTCATGACACTTAAATCTGTTTACTTCCTATTAAAAACAATGCAAACAAATCTAGAACTTTAAATTACGTTTCTCTGAGCAGTGCCAGCTGCCTGTTCAGTAGCTTTCCCCAACACCCACTTCCCCAGCCCATCATTAAAATCTCAGACCCATGAAATAATTTGACCAATTATTTGAATTACTCAAACTTCACAGAATGGCTTAGGTACCTTTTGATGAACCAGCTGCATTTATACACTCTGAAACATGACAGCAGCTGTATATTGAACATCAAATGAATACAGGTCATGCCTGGGGTAAAGGCATGACTGATTGGTGTGCCTGGCATGGCTGTGCATTTATCCTGATTAGTGCCCTGGGACCCTTTAAGTTCTACATTAGTCATTGTTAAAAGAGGTGATTAGTGTATGTTGGCTCTGCAACTTGATGCTATCATCAAATAGTGATTTCTCTCTCAAGTGGGGCTTCCTCTTTTGACCTCTGACCTGCTAGTATGTTAAAAGCTTTGTAATCGATGGAGCTCTGTATTCTTTGTTGTGTGATTGATTGGGATTCCTTCACACTGAATTTTCCTTGTTCTCTTTTGTTTAGGAGGTCCTCCAGCAGCTGATTGTAATGAATTTACCAAATGTTTTAATGATTGGCAAAGATCCTCTTTCTGGTGAGTAGTTTTGAGTTCTTCACCCCTGGTCCTCTGACATGTAAAATAAAATTTGTGTTAGTTTTAATTTCTTGAATTAAAATAGAATCATAAAATAATTGAGGTTGGAAAGGGCCTTTAAGGCAGTTGAGTCCAACTGTTAACCTAACACTGGCAAGTCCACCACTAAACCACGTCCCTAAGTGCCACATCTATGCGTCTTTTAAAGACCTCCAGGGATGGGGACTCAACCACTTCCCTGGGCAACCTTTTCCAGTGCTTGACAACCCTTTCAGTGGAGGAACTTTTCCTAATATCCAATCTAAACCTCCCCTGGCACAACTTGAGGCCATTTCCTTTTTTCCTATTGCTTGTTACTTAGGAGAAGAGATTGACACCCACCTTGCTACAACCTTTAGAGAGCGGTAAGTTCTCCATTGAGCCTCCTTTTCTCCAGGCTAAGCAAACTCGGTTCCCTCAGCCGCTCCTGACAGGACTGAGTATTTACATAGAACACTGTGTTCGAGGTGGGACTTCACCAGTGCTGAGTAGAGGGGGACAATCACTTCTCTAGTCCTGTTGACCACACTAATTCTGATACAAGCCAGGGTGCTGTTGGCCTTCTTGGCCACCTGGGCACACTGCTGGCTGATATTCAGCAGCTGTTGACCAACACCTTGAGGTCCTTTTCCACCAGACAGCTTTCCAGCCACTCTTCCCCAAACCTGTAGAGTTGCTGGGGGTTGTTGTGACCAAAATGCAGAACCCAGCACTTGGCTTTGTTGAACCTCTTGGAGTTGGCATCAGCTCATTGATCCCGCCTGGCCAGGTCCCTCTCTAGAACCTCCTCACCTTTGAGCAGATCAACACACCTGCCTAACTTGTCATCTGCAAAGTTACTTGGTGCCCTTGATCCCCTTGTCCAGGTAATTTATAAAGATATTAAAGAGAACAGGCCCCAGTATTGAGTCCTGGGGAACACCCCTTGTGACTGGCCACCAACTGGGTTTAACTTCATTCACCATCATTTTTTGGGCTTAGCCATTCAGCCAGCTTTCAATTTGGTGAAGACTGCCCCCATCCCAGCCATGAGTGTAGGCAGTTTCTTCAAGAGAATGCTGTGAGAAACAGTGTCAGGTAGACACTAAAGTCAGGTAGACAACATCCACAGCTTTTCCTGCATCGAGTAAGGGAGTCACCCAGTCATAGAAGGGGATCAGGTTAGTGAAGCAGACCTGCGTTTCATAAACCCATGCTGACTGGGCCCAGTCACCTGGTTGACCTGTGTGTGTTCAGTTGTGGCAGTATGTATACACCAGAAGAGTCTTGGAGAATTGTCCTAAAGTGTGAAGGAACTGTTGCAAATGAAGTGTGGGAATAAAAATATGTGAGAATGGAGAGAAAAACACATATGACAAATTGGAAAAAGTAAGGAAAAGAATAGACAAGGACAAAATACCTGCCTGGCCATGTTGTCTAGGACGTGTTGTCAAGTGAAGTATGCCATCAAAAGTGATCTGGAAGCCAGTGAACTCATGTCCACCGTCCAGTGTCTTTGGTGAAACAAAATTAAAGCTGTGTAGCCTGAAAATGACGTTGACTTCACCTTAGAACTGCATTTCTGAAATGAGAGGTTTTGTTGCTGTGGTTTTTACTTTTTCCTTTTTGCCAGTTCTGTCTCTGCCTTTGCCCTGTGCTTGCGCCAAGGACAATGTATTTGCTGTTACCAAAGAAGGAAAACTGGATGAACCGTGTCAGCAGTGACGGGGAATGACATGGTAATTGGCAACTCCAGAACAAACACATGGCAGAAACCTTGGCAGAAGACACTGTTTTGCTGCTCTTAGCAGCAGTAGTGTGTGTATGTACAAAGGGTTTATATCAGAAAAGAATATTAACTTACAGATGTTGGATCACTTCAACTTGTCGTCTTGGCACTTCTGCAGTAAAATCAAGCTGAGAGTAAGGCATCCACTTCTTTAAAAAGCAGATTAAAGTCAGCAATGCCGGTCTTAATTCTCCTGTACAGGCTACTGTTGTGGGTAAAGAAGAAAATAGAAATACAAGAGCTGCTGCTTTTCTCAGTCATGTGGGCAGGGCCTGGGCTGCTAGCATGAAGAATGCTAGTGAATAGAATGTCTGGGCCAACAAGGGAGTATCTCTTCTGGCTAAGTGTCAATGGGAAAGGCTGACAGGGTTCTTTGCATGGCTGTTCCTGAGTGACAGCTGGCAGGAGACTCATAATGCCTTAACCACAGTGGTGGTTCCTGGGGAAGCTGCACACTTGAAAGCTGTCCTGTATTTGGCTGTAATTTCCCATCACTGACCTGCTGGTTTTGTCAGCACTTTAAAACTTTCTTTGAAGAAAGTGCCTGGTGTATCTCTTGTAGGAAAGATATTGGTCATCCATGTGCTCCTGCCTTCCAGCTCCTTTAATTACAAGCAGAAATTTATTTCACTTTCTGACATCTTTTAAAATCTGATGGTCTGATTTTGTTAGCTTTTTGGGGTTTATGTGATTAAAAAAAAAAAAAAATTATCCATTGAGGACTTATCATTGGCATTATTTAGAACATGGGAAGAAAGATCAAGAATGCAAAAATATAACTTCTGGATGTCTAAA
The DNA here is from genome assembly GCA_033124195.1 of Coracias cyanogaster. NCBI lineage: Eukaryota > Metazoa > Chordata > Aves > Coraciiformes > Coraciidae > Coracias > Coracias cyanogaster. Next base: position 41,498 of record JAVSBS010027412.1, read on the forward strand.
ATTGATGGGGCATGTGTGTATAAAAATTCTTATTTAGCCATGTTATAATGGTTTTGAGAACCAGTCCTAGGTTAGACACTACAGAGGAAGGTGATGAACAAAGAAAGACTTGAGATATACTTGCTCCAAAGAATGTGTTCAAGAAGGAGAATGTCTGAGGCATAGGATTTCAAGAGAAGCTCATCTTAATCTTATCCTTAGGTAGATGTGCTGAAGAAATAGAGAAGTGGAGAACTTCCTTCAGGAAGAGGAACCTGGCTGAGGGCTGATGGGAAGTTCAGAAAGAGGGAACAGGGAGGAGAAGGCTGAGGAGAAGTTAAAGCCAATACAAAAAGCTGAATGAAGGAATAGGCTATGGGTGAGCAATGACCAAGTGACTGTCAGGTTGATGTCTTTGTTACTGAGTGTCTTGCAGAAAGGAGCAAGAGGAAGGGCCTGGGTGCTTGGGAGGGGAAAACCAAGTGCAATGAGAGGCTTTCTCTGTCAGTGAGAGAGCCAAAGGAGGGCTGCAGATTGAATAGAGATGTGAGGATAAAGTAGTTATCAGCATGGGAAGCAGTGCTTCTGGCATGAGTACAGAGAAGCCCCGAGGAAAGCTGACAGAGAAGTGAGGAGACTGGGGATGACAGCAGTATGGGCAGAAGAGATTATGGAGATGGTTATTTGAGGGAAGTGTTTAAAAGTGGTAAGAATGGTAGTGGAGAAGCCTCTTTCCCTGTGTCAGTGATCCAGGACAGACTGAGAGGGAAGGAGGAAAGTCCTGGATGGGGCACCTCCAGAAACAGTGCTAGGCAATGTGGGGAGCAGTAGGAGCTAGAGATTGAGGTGCAGATGGTCTGCACAGCTGGGGTGGGTCTCAGAGGCAGTGATGAAATCCCAGTTTTGCCTTCCCTGTCCTGTAGGTAAGTTATCTGAATGGAAGGTTGCCCTTGACCAAAGGCAAAAAAATTGATCCCATGATCACATTCCCGGAGCAAATACACTGTTGGTTTGTACTATTTGAGCAGGAAAGGCTCCTAATGACTGTTGACTCCATAGATTCAAGACTAGAGAGCTGTTAGATTGTGCATTGTGATGCACTGTGTAACAGTTTCAGTGACTTACTCCTTGTAACAAGCACACCCATTTTTTGCACTGCATGTTTTTTCATAGCTGTCTGTTTACCAGTATCATCTGCAAATGTTACTTTTTTCTTCTAAAACACAGCCAAAAGCGGTGTCCACATGTATTAAATGACACACTGAACAGCTCTAAAGCTGAGAATGCCGTTCTTGATGTTTAGTTCTCATTTGGGACTCAGCAGATGGGACTACTGAGGGTTTCTGCAGTTCTGCTTTGAGCATGAAACTATAGGCAAAACAGAGCTGCCACTGCTGAAAATGCAGTAGCAGTTGACCTTTTGCATAGGAGAAGGCAAATGTCTGCTGGGTTTAGGAGCTTTACTTGCTTTTATGTACTCATAAGTCGTTTTGTTCCAGGCTGTGACAATTTTGCCTACTTCAGTTTATTTGGCCATGGGCATAAGTTGTAAAAATGTTTGTAAGTAGATGAAGGCTTTGACTGTTTTGTAGACTACAAGGAGCTGAAAAGAAACTGGAAAGTTTAATTACAGGATTTAGAAAATTTTCCCAGGAATCTGACTTGCAGAACGATGCAGCTAACATTACAGGATTTATTCTCTTCACTGCACTGTACAGTAGATAGCCACTACCATTAAATTTCGGCCCTGGTTTTGTCTTCCTCCATGGTTTTTCTTGCTGAACAGCTTTTTCAATTCAGTACTGCACCACAAATTCCCCTGTGCTCAATATGAGAATTACAAGCATATTTATCATCTAGACACATAACTTTAATCACCTTTTATAATTACCTCTGGTTTTAGCATGTTTTATAAATGGCCACTCCTTCCCGTGCCCACCCAAGGAATATCAGTGTAGAGTACTGGTCCTGAACCTCTATTTAGAGGCATTGTTTAATTTCTTAGTTTCTAGACATGCTTAGTTTAACATAGCTAGTGAGTGTACTTGGAAAGCAATGGTAATTAATCCTTTGAAACAGTCATAGTTAATTGAGGGGAGAGGTTTGTAACTTTTCAAATCGAGAGTGGAAATGAGATTTTACTTGCCTGAAGTAGGCTCATTTCTGTCTCTTAAACTTTGCTATTTAGATCCTCCTTTCAAATTACATGTTGTTTGTGAATGAGAGAGCCTGAAGTCCCTGGTAACAAATATCTATAGAAACTGTTTTCCATTAAAATAATGAAAAATGTCTACTCTCACTGGAGTTTTTTTTTTTCATGTCTGGTTTCCGTCCTCATTTTGTTTGACAATCCTCCAGAGACACAAAGGTTCATAAAATACAAAGTTAATAACAAAACACTGCCTCAATAGTGTAAATTTAGCATTCAAGCTTTTCTCACTCAGGATGTTGATACAGTTCGGAAAAATGGGACTTGTGTGTTTTCATCCCTTCCCACCTTCTCTGCACATCCTGGCCACCCCATGTAGCACTGCACACACTGGTGCTTTCTCCTCTGCTGGAGGAATGTCAAAGTAGTATGCAGAAAGAAGCAGCACCAGCTCAAGATTTCACATGCTTGGGCTCTCTCTTTCCCATTTTTTCTGACACCTTTCTTACCCCCCTTTTTTTTTCTTTTTCTTTTTCCTCCATTGTCTGTCTTCTCTCTGTACCTTGATCCTCCTTTTTTTGTTGCCTCTTAATCTCTCTGTCCGCCTTCTCCCTGAGTCCTGACATCTGTTTCCCACCCTCTGTGCCCTGTGAGAGCAGAGGGGTCTCCTGGCTCTGGCACAGGGAGGTTCCCAGGATGCACAGGTGGTGCTTGGGCTTTCCCTCACTTTTTTTTTTTTTCCCAGAAAACCTGCTGGCCTTCTCTCTGAGTTGGGAGCAGATGGTCTTTCTGCAAATACCCCAGGTGGCTGGCTCCCTTGCAGGCACAACCATGTGGCCTGAGAGCAGCTGCCCCAGAATTTTCAAAAAGGTCTCAAAAGTTGGTTTTTGAATTAGCATCTTTCTGTTTAAGTACTAGTTTGCATCCTGTCCATTTGTTTCAGCTTGTGGGTATCTGCCAGGAGCTGCCCCAGACATGCGAGGTTGTAGGAGGACACTATCCTGATGAAGTCAGCTAATAAGCCTGGGTGGACCTGCAGATTTTGTTCCTAGCTGTCTAGGAAGGACTTGTGTCATCCCAGTGAGCCAGCATGGAGAAGCCTGCACATTCCTGCTTAGGCAGTTGCACAGGGAACTTTACTGCCTTATTAAGCTAGCACAAATCAAGCCTTTTGAAAAACACTGCAGAATCATTCACTGGTGAGGAGCCATAACTGAATTGAAGATAAAGATCACTTACTTTTGCTTAACACATAGTCCAGGATAAATACACTGTACTCAATGTAGAATTTAGCTGCTGTGCTCTGTAATAATCCTAGATGGGCTTCCAAATCACATAGTAACCTTGGGCACTCCACTTAAGTGTGTGGTATTTCAGCTCTCCTGTGGGTGAGATGAAAGGAGAAAGGGTAATTAATCCCTTCCTGGCTCATTCTGAGGTTTAATTTAAAACTCTCCCTAAAGCACTTCAGATTGATAGAGTTTTTTTCATACTCATACCCTATATCTCCAGTAAATAATGTCATTCTCTGAGACTTTAAAATGTTACTCAAACCCAGTTTTGAGTATGAGTGATCTTGGAGTGTCTAATGCCAACAAACTGTCTCCACCCCGTGGGAAACAACTTGTGAATGAAAGCCCAAGGAATTGAGCTCTTTCAAACAGTCACACGTGATCTTCTGAAACACTTGTGTGGCTGGCAGAGTAGATCTGTTAAGCAGACCTTTCAACCTTAAAAGTGTTTATAGTGGGAAGTGCAATCTCATTTTCATTACATGTGCATAGCATGTCTGCAAGCATGAAATAACTTATTTAAAAAGAAATCTTGGAAAAATCCTGACAGCTAAGTTTTCTTGTGAAAGCTGCCAGTGGGGAGAGCAGACTGCCAAATGTTATCTTTAAAACAGTAGCGAACTAATGGTATCATGATTATGTCAAGTCTTTTAATTTCTCACTGCTTTCTATAAACTCTGGCTTGGCCTTCCCTACCAAAGGGGCTTGCCATGTCTGCCTCAGCTTATCTTCCTGATGAGGAGACCCAAGCAGGGACAAGGTCTCAGAGTGGTATTTCCAGGCAAGGTCAGTCCCTGGTGGGAGAACATGGTTGACCTTGCTAAGTTACTCTGCTGTAATAGCCAAAGGTGTCAGGGTCAGTGCAACATCACTGGTGCCCATCTGTTGCCTCATGGAGAGAATAGTGAAGCCTACTACTACTTTTGGTGCAGAGACATGGGGTGTGGTTTGAATGGCTTAAGTAGCCCACATGTCTTTAGAATGGTATAGGTGCTCCCAGTGCTGGAAAGTAACCCTGATGTCTTCCAGAATGAGTTATTTCAAGCCACTAGGCTCACCCTGAGGGTAACTGTGATCCCATGGTGCACAGATTGGAATTTATGACCAGCAGAGGTGTCCAGAGCACATAGGGGTTAGAGCACTTGTCTGATGTGATCCAAAGTAAGCAGCCTGGTAGCTACTCCTTCAGTCTCTCATGGAGAAGATGTTCTGCCCCTGGTAAGTTTAGAATGAGACACGCTCAAGTCACTTGCTCTCTGTAACTTAGCAACTTGCTCTCATGTCCTACAGGCATGCTCTGCATTTAATCCTTGTCTGAAGCTGATGCAGAATGAAACCCAATGCTGAAACTAATGAGAACTCAATTTTGTGATAAAACATCTTTTGACCAAACTGAGTAGCTCCTTGGTCAAACAGTACCCTCAAAGGAACTATTCATGAAATAACAAATCTATTTTTTGTTGTTGCTGAGGGTTTTTTGTTGTTGTTACACTGTCTACATTTGAGGTTGTGTTATCCAGGATCATACAGAACAATGAAACTTTCACAGCCTGAAGCATTATTTGTATATTAAATTGTAATTTTTCAGAAAAGAGCAAGCCTTTTGTATGCTGCTAGATAAGGGGAGAAGAGTAAGAAAGACTGTACAACTTTCAAAAACCGTTTTCTGCAGGGAAATAAACAATGTTGTATTTACAAGGTAAAATGTTTTTAATATGTCTGTCTCTGCAGAAGGGAAGAATTCCCACTTGCAAGATCTTAGTCATTAATAATGTGGGACTTGGATATTGAGAATTCTAGTGTAGATTCATACAGTATACTGATATTTTCTGTGGGGCATTCTGGAAACATTTTAAAGATGAATATTGCTAAAAGTTGTTGAAAAATTGTTTAATGAGCAAGGTACATTTAAAGACTGATTTAGGGCATTTGTGTGCCCTAAAATCAGGAAATCAGAAAACAAGTGATTTCCTAAGGTGCCTGCACGTGGCCATGCTGGTTTGCGAGGCTCTGAGAATAGAAGTAGTTCCAGTGGTAACTGAGGTCAGTGTGCCTTTGTGCATCTGGGGGCTGCGGCCGCTTAATTGATGAGTCAGTTTAATGTCAGTTCCCCGGCCTTGGGTCCCGCACATGCCTCTAACTTTCTGTCAGTGCAGCCTTATGAGGGCATGGTATTGGTGGAGGAACACAGTTGCACTCAGATTATCTGTCTCTTTAGTGACAGGAGTGACTGAACTCCTAAGTAAAGCGGGGTGTAGAATGAAGTATTTCTCCCACAGTTATACACTCTGTGTCAGGAAGCTTGCAGAGGTATAGGGATGAGAGAAAACTATATGTGGCCTATTCTGTCTCTGCTTACCACAGTGTGGGTGAGGACAGGCTTTTCACGAACTTAACTCCATAATGACTTCTTATTTCCTCATTGAAGCTCCTCGCCTTTCTCTAATTTTCTCTAATCTAATCTCCCTTTCTCTAATTTTGATGTACATAATTTTCTTTACCACTCAGCAATCCCCATATTAATTTTGTTGAAACAAGATCTGGAGTTGACTCAAAGCCACACCAGTTCTGCTTGTGCAGCTTTCTCTCTTTCTCTCTCCTAACCTTAGGAGGTGGCTGGCAGGGCTGTTGGTTCGCAGCAGGATTCCCTGCAGTAACAACCTGCGTGTCTCCTCCCCCCGACAGCTCCCAAGCATATGGTTAGCTGCGCATTCTCCCTTCTACATCACTCATTTTTTATCCCTCTTAGCACATGGGGTTTGCGCTTCAAAGTGTGAACAGGCTTTGATGCAGAACAGAGGCAGAATTTATTTGCTGAAACATCTCTTGGAAAGAATTTATGTGCACAGTATGGCATTCAGCTTTGGGAAGTCTGAGTGGCAACTATTTTACAGACAGGATTTAGGACAAGATATCTGAGAGTAATCCTCCTTTGCTTTTGTCTAGGATGGTTTTGTTTTGGTGGGTTTTTTTTTAATGGGGGTGGGGAAGAAGTGGTGGTGATTTGGTGGGCTTTTTTGCACCCTTGTTCATCACAGAACCAGCGACAAACATTGAGAATACAGGTTGACCTATTTAAAGGATTGTTTTTTTTTTTCATCTTCCCTGCATTGATGAGAAAAGCCTCAGAAAATTTAGGTGAGGACAGCACATTAAAGAAAAAAGTGTCTTGCTGGATTTGAGATTTTAAACTAATCTGTAAGAACTGTATTCTTATGTAGAAAGTACGGTAACATAATGGGCAAGTATATATTGCTCAGACACTTGTTCAGAGGTCTTATTTCTCTTTTCAGGTGGATATTTTGGAGAGGATCACTTGCAAGTACTTAATTTGTTTTACATATATACTGATTTCCTTTTTTTTTTTTTTTCTTTCCAGGTAAAAGTATGGATGAAGTCAAGAAGCTGCTGTTGTTGGTTCTGGGATGTGCTGTGCAGGTGAACATTCATTAAAGGCTTGAAAAATAATTTTTTTAAAAATATCTTTTTAAATTTTTTTTCTGGACTGAGAAAATTCACCCAAAGATCAGTGCTGTATGAATAAATCTCCAGCTCAAGACAGCTTATGAGCTGAAACTGAGAAGACACAGTAGGTGAATGAAAGAAATTCAGGGGAAAGGAAGCATGTTTTTGTGATAGCAGTAGCCTGGGTTATTTGCCAACACTCAATCAGCCACAGGATATGTACTCGTGCAACTAAGTAGTCCACTTTGATAACAAAGTGCAAAGAGATAAGCTTTGAATGGCATTCTTGATACCAAGATTGTTGTTGGTTTATTTTCTTACAGTTTTAAAATGTGGAGTGGAACAGTACGTATTAATGCCAAACAAATAGATAAGCTAGTGGTCTAAACATTTGTTTAATTAATCTTTATTTTATTTGCATAATTTTTAAATTGAATATTATGTGTAGAAAATCCAAACTGAATAGATACTTTTTATATTCATGTGGGGATTTTTCTGCGGCATTTGTTAAAATAGAGAGGCAATGTATATGGGAGGCTCCCCAGAAATGCAAGACGGTTACCAGATAAAGCAATCAGTGTTCTCCCCACCAAACCTCTGTGGCAGTAAACAATAGGCATGTTGCGGGCTAGCCTTTGCTTATAATTGACCTTGTTTGTAGGTCTGTCTAGTGTTTTTGCCATGCCTTAGGACACTTACCCCGCTCAGCTACGTCAAGTCAATTATGTCAGGGTAAAGCTGTCCAGTGTGGCTGCTCTGAACTATCTCAGTGTTGCACTGCAGCACAGAGAATAAAGGTCAGATCTGGCAAACTGCTATGCATCTTCAGTCACCATTTATGGATCTGAGGCTCTTCCCAATGGAAGGAATGGTTGAGACTTGGAACAGGCACCTAAAGGACGCTGTAAATGAGTTAAAAAAAACAAAACAAAACAACACAACACTTTAATGCTTAACTTCTCTATGATGCAGAGTTTTTAGAAGAAGGCAATAATATTGTTAGTGTACAATTACAGATGCACAGATAGCAGATGGCTGCCTTTTCTAAGCCTTAAGTAAAAGATTCACTAAAATCTGTTTGTCTGAAACATCACTCATGTTTATCCAGAATGTTTCCCTAACCCATTTTTTATCTAAAGCACATGTTGGTTTAGTGCAACAAGCAACATTATGCATTCATGTGAGTAGTGTCTAAAGTGTTGCATCTCTTTTCATTGCCAAAACAAAGCAAACAGCAAAGTAGACAGGTTAAATGATGCAATGTGAATGTAGATTTACATTTGTGCAGCTCTATTAATGAATTTGTGATGATTTCCTCTGGCTCTCCTCCTGCCTTTTGATCTTATTGCATATTGAACTTACTTTTAAGGAGCAAAGCCAGCCATTTATAATTTGATTCATGCTCCATATGGAGTAATGAAGTGTTATACCTTCTAGTGTGACAAACTGTAGAACTTGAACATTTTGTTGTTAGTGATGTGGGGATTTTTTTTTATTTAAATGAAAAATGGTGCAGTAAGTTTTATGATATGTAGCACTGTTAAAGGATGTATTTTCTTTTAACAGTGTGAAAGAAAAGAAGAGTTTATTGAAAGAATAAAACAACTGGATATTGAAACCCAAGCTGCCATTGTGTCACACATTCAGGAGGTGAGGCTCTCAGTATCATCTGTTTTGACTTCTTGTCTCTCCCTTCCTTGATTTAACAGGTTGGGTTTTGCTAAAAAATACTAATCTTGGAATTTCATAATGGATTCACGAACTTCACAAAAAAAAAAATGTATATGTTACTACAACCAAATTACAAGATGAAAATTATAGGCACTGGGAACATTACTTGGCTCAGTGGTCTTTTAAAGAGATGCAGTGGTAAATGCCTTGCTTGCCAGTTACAGGCTGTGTAGAGGGAATAGTTGTAAGGAATCATGTGTAGTATTTCTAAAAAGCATGTATGGCCTAGGGGCTGTAGTGCCCCTTGCAGCAATGGTGTTAGGCACTTAGTCCCCAAGTCCTGTGGTAGGTGAGACACACTTCCCAGTGGCTTGCTTTGGACAGTGGCTTCTGAGCTCAGATGGTCTCAAAAAGTGTACTGTGCAGCTGACAGTGGACATGAGAAGTTTTGTCTAATGATGAATGTTATTGGACTTAGAATCATAGAATCATTTAGATTGGAAAAGACCTCTAGGATCATCTAGTCAAATCTTCGTTTCTAAGGTTTCTGTTGAAGGAAGGAATACAGGTAGGCGTTAGAAGCCAGTTTGTTTTGGAGACCCAAAGGAGGGCCATGTGAGATGGCCCGTGCTGGGAACATGTGCTAGCTGTGGCCAGATGTCTGTGCATGCAGGCGTAGAAAGCCCAGTATGCTCAAATTTGAGGAACAAATAGTAGGAGTCTAAGACGTGAACTTTTTTCTTAACACTTAAAAAAGTAGTTCTGCTTTAAAAAAAAAAATTGTGATGAACAAAGCACATGGTTTTGACAAAAGCAGGAACAGTCTTTAATGAAACTTGAGAGACTTGCCTGACATTTCTGCTAAATGATTCAGAGGAAATTGGTTTGGGTAAGATGGCAGTTAAATACACTGCTAGCAGCAACCAGAGACATTTCTACTGAAGGCAGCTCCTTCCAGCTGTGTCAGCTGCAAATTGCAAATGCATTGGAAGTGAGGCTGCATCTCAGTGAAACAGCAGCCTAACTGTTCGGTGTGGCATCAATCTCTTCACATCTCTGTGATGACCACCTCCGTACTCGCAGTAAGACAGTTGCATATTTCTAATATGCAAACACACATACTATTAATCATAATATGTATCTGATAACTTTTTAAACTCAGCCTTAATAATTATAAAAAAAAAAAATCTAAATACTAGAAATTGCTGGGTAGTGCTACAGTCAAGGTAGTTGTGTTTGTTACTTACAACCTGGTTTTGGTGAAATGTGATATGTTTTTTAGTTGATCAGTAGAAGAACCTAGGGGGATGCAACATATACAGCAAACAAATTTGCAAATCGGCCAATGGAAAGTCATTTTTTTTGTTGTTCATGTTCTTAGGTGACTCACAACCAGGAGAATGTCTTTGACTTGCAGTGGCTGGAGCTCCCAGATATGGCCCCAGAAGAACTAGAGTCTCTCTCCAGGAATATGGTTTTCCACCTCAAGAGGCTCATTGATGAGAGAGATGAATGCACAGAAGTACGGTGACTTATCTCTCCCGTATAGAGCTCATGTGAAGCAGCAGATGCAGACTCCATTCTTACTCTTGTGTCTTGCTTGTGCACTGCATTTCTCTTTCTTCTGCATCTTTCTACTACACCTCTGAAAATCTTTAGAAAGATTTTGACTTTTCCATTGATTCTGGCATAAATGCTAAGATGTGGTGAAATGATTGGTAAAGAGGAGAGTGGTCTCTCTCAGTTTATGGAGAGACAAAAATATTTCAAGTTGTCACTTTGTCTTGAGATTTTTTTTCTCTGTGTGTCTGCTCAGTCATTCATCTTTGAGTGACTACTTGCCTGTCTCTGCATTGGTATCTACTATCATGAGTTCCAGTGTCCTCCCTAGTTTTCTTAATGTGAAGACAGCCTTTTCTGACTGACTTATTAGTTCCTTTCCCTTCTCCCTTGTTTTAACCTGGTAATTTTGTGTCATACTTTTGACTGTGATTGTGTTAGATAAAACTGTTAATTGTTACAGCTTTTTATGGATTCTCCAAGCAAAACAGACTGCTTATTTTGAGCATTCGAAGGGGAATGTTTTAGCGGTCTGAGCAGAGTGGAGATTCCTTTCCTTCGCTACGTAACCTTCCCTCCTGGCTATCACTTGAATTCTGTATAATGCCAGGCTAATCACTTTCTACATTTATAAGTCACTTTTAGATACTTGAAAAACAATGTATAATTATACTGTTTATCTCTTGACACTAGATACTTCTCTGTATTTCCAGGTCATTGTGGATCTCACTCAAGAGAGAGATTATTTACAGTCTCAGCAACCACCAAGTCCCCTGAAAGCACCAAGTCCAGATTCTTCACCAAACCCAGTCAGCCCTCTTTCTAATGAAGACAAGCAGCACCTCGCAGTTGAGCTGGCAGACACGAAGGCTAAACTGAGAAGAATCCGGCAGGAGCTGTGAGTCACCAGTGATTTGTGCTTCTGGAGAGACTTGTATATTGTGCATTATATAAGTGTGGGTGCCTGTCAGCTTCAGTACACTGGCCTCCATGGGAGCTCTCAGAATCACATCTTTCCAATTTTCTTTTCATAGCAGTAGGAAGCTAGTATAGGGGTTCCGTCTTTTTTCTTTCTTAACTGGTCTTTAAATACAGAGTGCTGGCTACTTCCATTTTTCTTTTTGTGTCTTATCTCTCTCTTTCTCTCTTGAAAATGCTGACTGCTGGCTGCAGCTTTTAATTATTAGTAGGAAGTCCAGAGGCTGGTGAAGGTAGCTATGACAGCAGTAGTACCAGTGAAATTTAAACAGAGGTACTTGGTATAAAAATAGAGTTGCAGACTCAGATCCATGATATGTATAAGGCATTATGAGAAAAAAACCTTCTTGCTTTTATGAAGCTGTCATGACAAAGAGGCTCAATGTTATGAGATAATCTGTCTTTCCAGATTCCAAGCAATGTCCATATAATAAATAATGTTTCAGGAAAAATTTTTAAGATTTTTCTAATCCTTTTCAGGGAAGAGAAATCTGAGCAGCTTGTAGATTCTAAGCATGAAGTCGAGCAGCTCACCCTAGAGCTGCAAAAAATAAAACAGGAGGTAAGATGGACTAATTTTACTGTGACAGTTTTCCCTTTTTCAAAAAGCCTCTTTCAGTGTGAGGCTAAAAATAATACTATACCTATTTTTTAATGAAGAAAGCGAGTTACTCCGGCAAGCTGCTTGATGATTATGATTATGGTTATGGTTATGGCATAGCAATGCTACACTTTCCACTTAACTGTGGAGAGCAGTCTCATCTGTCAGCTTGCAAATAGCCTAGTAATGCCTGAAGCTTATGCAGGAACAGGCATTAGAAATGTCAGCGTTCCAACAGGCTGAAGAATCTCTCTGTCTCGTAAAGAATTTACTGGCTAGTAGGAGAATTCTCTTACTCCTGAACAAGGGGAATGCTATTTGCCTATGCTTAAAATAAGCAAGTAAATAAATAAAAAGAAAGTTTAAAGAGTATGCTTTAAAGTATTAACTAAGATTTTTCTCCCTACTTGTTCCTCACTTCTCACAGAATATCCACCTGGCCTCAGATGCTCGCTCTGCCCGAGCATACAGAGATGAGCTTGACTCTCTGAGAGAGAAGGCAAACCGTGTGGAGAGACTTGAGATGGAACTTGTTCGGTGCAAAGAGAAACTTCATGATGTGGATTTTTACAAAGCTCGCATGGAGGCAAGTGAAACATTTGCTATGTAATCATTAATGTCTGGCTTTTGTTGTGTTACCAGTTCAGGTGTCATTTGTTGTTGAGCTGACTATAACAAACCATCAGAGTGGAAATGTCATAACATATGTCACAGTTACTGACTTAGCGACATTAAAACTTCCTTTAGTGGCCAGAAGGACTTAGTGCACACAAAAAATAAATACCCATTAGTTTTAATAAACTCTGCTTAATTCAGCATTATGTGGCTAAACAGGACAGACATTTGCTGGATATTTCTTCTAGAAAATCCAGACCTTTAATCAAGCCTTGAAAATTTACTCAGTTAAAATTACTGTGTTCCAGAGTTGTTCCTTTGACCAACACTTTAAATGTCATGTATAAATTAGCTAAATGAATGTCTGTGTGTTTTTCCTTAGGGGTTTGTAGCAGATGCAACTGTTGTTAAAATGGCTGGGCGTTTTTAAGGGTGGCCTCAAATGACAAATTCTAGCCACCCCTTTTTGCAATTCTTGTTTAGGAAAGAAAATGTGGGCCTTCTAGTGTCCTGAGTAGGATGTGTCAATGAAAAATGTATTGCTTTGTTCCAGTAGTAATGCCAGTTACTCAGCTTAGTCACCTGCAGCTATGCCCATCCTAGAATTATTAATTAACTTGGGTTGGAAGGACCTTGAAGATCATCTAGACAAACTCATAGCTCACAGCATGGCTGACCTTAAATTTAGGTCAGACTGCTCTTATTTTCAGTCCTTTCAGTTCTTTGAGCCATTCTGCCTAAACTCTCAAAAATCCACATGCATAACACTTTAGCTGAAGTCAAATAAATACCTGGACTTGCTGAACATATGGAGGTTCAGTGATTGACAATCTCACTATAATTAGATAAAATCCCAGGTCTGAGTAGAAGAGGGATGTTGAAACTTGCATTTACTGGGCCTCTGGCTGAGAACACAGACCTTGTTTCTGCTCTATAAACTCTACTTTGTACATGATTTTTTAAATCTATTTTATTTTTTTCTTCCCTCTCTAACCTAAGGGGCCAGCTAGCTGCTGTTTTGTATGAATAGGTTCACTAAAATGGATGCTTGTTAAATGTAGTAATAGATTACAAAAGCCTCTTCCCACTCAGTAATTCCCAGTTTACATTAGGAAGCATGAAGCTCTGGCTCTCTCTGTTTTTCTCCCTCGAGCTGCCAAATCAGTCGTGCAATAACCTGGCACACTAGCTATCAGCGTGGCATCCCGGCATTTCCCTCTTGGCTGTGCACTGGAGTCACTTAGCTTCTTCCTGCTGCTCAGAGAATTTAGCTGGGGCTAGGAGAGGAGTTTTTCAGTCTTGTCTTTATCTGAGATCAGGGGAGTAACTATGTCTGTTCTTGAGTTCTTAGCCTCCTTGCTTGTCCTAGAGCCAGCAGTTTCCTGCTCTGCTGTCTGCATGCTCATCTTGCTTAATGGATCATTTAGTAAGGAGACCTCCACATCAGTTGCAAATTTGTTCCAACTTTCCTCACTCTCTCCTCCACCCTGTCAGGTTTTGTTGAAAGTATTGAGCATCAGAGAAGAGTGCTGCCTCTCCAAGGATACCTTCTTGAAATACAGTAGTGGGACAAAGAATATTTCCCATCAATATGACACTTTTCTAATTCCAGGCCACTGTATGGCCTCCAGCAAAAGCTTCTTGCTGCTGTAGGGGCTGAGCTTTTCTGATATGCAGTAGGATTGCACAGCTGTCTGCAGGCTGCTCTATGGTCTAGAATAGCCAGAGAGTTTCACATTCTCACCACTCCCTCTTCCACCATGGATCAAGTCTTGGCACAGCCATGGACTACCAGTGTTGAGCAGTGGCAGTGTCAGGCAAACCTCCCTGGTTTCATGCTGATACATTCAGAGGATTCCACAGGGCACTATATTCTGTCTGTTTTGTGGTTGTGGAGTAGCATGAAGGATGCACGTAGTAGCTGGTATCCAGCTTTCCATGGAACCTTAGTTTTCTGTCTTATCTGTCTCAAGTCCTCTGCCCCTCCAAAAAGAAAGGTTAATGTCTGGAGTCATTTCGTGTCTGCTCAGATTCCTCCCACTCCTTCAATAACTGTTTGGGTTACAATTACAAGTTGTAAGATTTGTGCAGGGATGTAACATGGTGGAGCTTTTTTACCACAAGACAGTACAGTGTTGATTCATCTCATGGCACTTACTGGTTGCTTCCTAAGCTCTAAATGTTAAGACCTGAGCAGATCTTAAAGAGGCACAGCAATGAAAATGTAGGTGCAAAAAGTAGAGCAAAAGCTTAAGGCTCGCAGGGTCTTGACAGGCTTGTTAATAAGCAGTGCCAAACTGGTGAGAAGAAAAAGTGGGTTTCTTTTGTACAGCAGTGCAGAAAGCAATTAAATGAATGCTTAAATATCTTTTTCTTCTTGTAGTTCACATACACGCTTGGTAGTTTGGTCAAAAAATAAAGAATATGCTCTCTGTGTGATACTGTGACAAGCCTGAGGAATTGCAAGCAAGCTTACCAGTAGTTTCTGAAAGCGAGTAATGCAAATTAGCAGTGGTGGCAGGAAGAGATTTAAAAAGCTATTGCAGGAGGAGTGCAAAAGGAGCAAGTCCTTCTCTGTGTGAACAAACACATTTAGGTGTGTGTGGTGTTTTCCTTCTCTATATGTCTTGACAAAGTTGTTCAGAAATGACATTTTAGTTTGACCATCATCCAAAGAACATGGAGATGAATATGCTCTGGAGACCTTCCTGCTGCTGTGGCTTAAAGCGGTTGTAACTGTGAATGTGGTGGAGCAGGCTTAGGGCTTGCTCCAAGGAGGTAGTTCTCTCCAGTGTAAAACTTCCCTCTGGCATTCCTCCCCATTGAACCTTGTGCTGCTCCAGGAGATCAGATTATTTTCTGAGGCCACAGTGTCTGCCTTGCCCATTCTTCCTCCTTCTCACCGCAATCACGTTTCCATGTGAAATGACAGGAGGAATTTCTGTGAATGTTAAAAAAAAGTAAAAGCATCTCTTTTATGTTTTCATATAGCTGTCCAAGGCAATGCTTGGTTGTCACAAGATGTTGACTATGTCATGGCTCAGTAAGGGCAGCTTCTGAACTGCCAGAAGGGAAGGAGAGGTTTGAAGTCTGTTTAATAACTAGGTCTGGATGTGTGTGCAAATTCTCTACTTTCAGATTTAAAGAATCTGATTGCTACTTTAGCTTCTGAAAATATTTCCCAGCAGCAACACACCCTGATTGTGCAACCACTTACCCCCAGAGTTAATTGTAACCATATGAATACACAATGCATATTCTTAAAGCTATTTCAAGGCACAGTAATACAGGATCAAACCAAAATATGTAATTTATTTTAGAAATTACAAAAGCAGAATTATATATGATAAATATTAAACCATCACAATTTAAGTGATATAGAACAAAGTAGTTTTTAATCCCTTTCCTAGTAAATTCAGTGTGTTTAAAAGAATAAATCCACAGCCAACCATTTTTGCTGTCAATTTAAAAATAAACTTGTAGTTAGAAAATAATGCTGATGCGTTTGTTAATTAAAGGAAAAATAAACCTTAATTCCAGTGGAAGCATCACCACCTGCTGATTGTCTAACGAGTGGGATTTGTAGCCAGAGATGGTTTTAGGTCAACTACATTATCCCAGCGACTTCTGGGAGATCTTAGTGCTGACATGTTTTAGTTAGGACAGTTTTACCTTCCAGGCCTTGAGATGGAACTCTGCAAAGCTTCCGTGAAGTAATTATTTAAATTATATGAACTTTCCAATATTGAGACAACCTCAGATCAGAGGTACACCAGTGAGCAATGTTGACCTTGCTGTAGCAGGCATTTCCACCAGGCTATTAATTTAAGATTTCATCAGAACTGCTTTGAACTGACATGTCCTCCCCTCCTGGGCCCTCAATGGGAAGTGCTCCAGTCTTCCATATATTGCAGCTCCCAGTGATGCGTGGTTTGTACCAGAGCCTGGATATGTGTATGTGCTTGGCACATAGCTTGACTCTTTGTGAGACACTAAAATAACTAGTTCCTGCTTGGTAGGCAGTTTTGGGAATAGTTCTGAGGTCATGTTTTTGAGGTCACACACCACCTTTCTTCTTAGGGCTGTTGTCCAGATTGAGTGTTATGATCTAGCAAAGTAAACTTTTGCTATGCTGCTGTTTCGTTACAGGTATTCTGGCCATTTATATGACCCCCAGCACACTTTGTGTTGTGTTCTTCCTCTGGTCTGTCATCTGTTCAGTGTCAGCCTTTTTTAGTTTGCCCTGAAGTGACCCTCTTAGATCAGACTTGGCCCAGAATGCTGGGTCTATAAAATTAGTGTTTTAGTATTATTATTATTTTAGTTACTTGCATGCTCAGACATCTTAATTGTGGTATTTTGACCACTTCACAAACACTAACATACTTGTCCTTTTATGCTGCTGTAGTAGGGGAATTTTCCCTCTCACATTTTGCAAGCTGGTAGCTGACCCACTGAGAGATGGAGGGCAATATGATACTGCGTAAGATAG
>JAVSBS010027412.1:58304-82458 GCA_033124195.1 Coracias cyanogaster
GTCAAGATACAGCAAACAACTATGATTACTTGTTATATAAGGCTATTAAATCATGGCCCCCTGTAGTATTAAAAGGCAAGGAGAGTGGCTATCATCAGACACTATTCACTTGTGCTTTACAGCTTTTTTTTTTTTTTTCCTAATAAGTGAGCCATATAAGGCTTCTGAAGGCTGATTCTGTCCCCAAAAATGAGATGATAGTTGCTGATTAAGCAGTGAAGGTGATTTGCTCATGCCTGGTCATCTTTCAGGAATCTACTTGGTTTGGATGCTTGTGGTCTGAGAGAGCAGACATGAACACTGATGTCAGCAGAGACTTCAGATTTTGAAGACAGTTGTCCAGGAATAAACTTGCCAAGCCATAAGCATTTCATCCTGCCTGTGTGCGCATTTTCTGGTTTTGCATAGGTCATTGAAGCATGAGAAGGGATGGGGAGAGGAGGGAGGAAAACAAAGACAGACAAAAGGAAATTTCTTTAGAGAATCAAATAATCTGCTGCTTGCCCTGTTGTAACTCTTCTAGGCAAAAATCCTTCCTGTACCCATTTAATCTTTTAAATGCTGGTATGTTCCTGCCATAGAAAATTTTTGACTCAAGACCTGTCTGAGCATCAGTACGAGTAAAAGCTTAGCAGTGAGGTATTATAATTTAAAATAAAGCATAAGTTAATAAATGTGTTTAAAACACAGCCAAGAATACATGGCCAGGTTATATACTTTGGACATTTCATGTTCCTGGAGGTAAGATACTTGAATGCACAGAGATTCATTTGATGCTCTGCAAGGAATGTTTGGAGTGCAGTCTAATTAACTTGTTTCTAATGCAGGGACTACAGCAGAATAAGAAATCAACTTTTACTCAGTGAAAACAGATCCAAAAGCTGTAACGGATAAGCAACATGGCTTGTGCAGTTAATACTTGTGTGTTTATTGGTGATGGGGTGGGGTGTGTAAGTCTTAAGCATAAAGCAACTTTTCTTTTAAGTGAATTAAAATGCTGTTTATCAGAGAGAGAGAAACTTTATTAAACAGACATATACATGTAAGTATACTGAAACAGGCCTATGGCATAACATATATTGACGGATAGTGCTGCCCAACATGTTTTGAATACACGGTAACATCCCTTGAAATTAAAATAATCTATTTTGAAACTGGGGAAACTGGGAACTACAGTGAATTGGCTAAGGAAATAGTATTGTAGCAGTGGAATTGAACAGTTGCTCTTCTGTGTCTTGAGTCTCTGATGCACCTCTTGATCTAGCCTTCTATAAAGCAAAAGGTACTCCATTAAACCTCTGAAATTCAGGAAAAAACAGTAAGAAATACCAGATTTACTTCCGTGAATGACTCACAGCTAATTAAACATAGTGTCACCCCCCATTAAAATCAGGTAAAACCTTTTTTATGAAACAGAGACACATGTCAAATTTTTATTGTGTTTTGCAATGTCAGTTTATGAAAGTCACCTGGTCTTTGAAAAAGCAGTTTACGTAAAGAGATTAACATTGTTAGATTTTTTTTTTTCCCTAGGAATTAAGAGAGGACAACATCATACTAATTGAAACAAAGGCCATGCTAGAAGAACAACTAACAATGGCAAGAGCTCGTGGTGATAAACTGCATGAATTAGAAAAGGAAAATTTGCAGTTGAAATCCAAACTTCATGATGTAGAGCTGGTAATGCCCTCTCTTTTTTCATTATACTAATTTTTTGAACTTCTGTTTTTATACTAGATCACAGAAACAAGTGGAGTCAGGCAAATAAATTAACAGTGCTTTTGAAGAGGTCTTTAGTTTGAAATTTGTGTACATGAATTCTTGAAATATTATTTTGTTAACAGTGTAAATATTGCCAATGCTACATTGTGTGAGATGGATTAATTTAATTTTATCCAAGAAGGTATATGACCATTTTAAAATACAGATTGCTTTCATGTATATTGATAATGGAGATGTTAAACTCTATCACTTACATCCAGGAAATGGAATCTACTGTAGTAAATGATCTTTCTTGTTGGCAACAAACCCTCCAGCTATTACAGTGACTTAATCCATTACCACCGTAAAAGACTCAAAATTCCAAAATCTGTTTCTGTGTAAATCAGAAACACGACTTATTGCTTCATAGACAAGGAAATGTAAGAAGTGGAAGATTGTCTACAAACAAAAACCAACGTTGGATTTTATAATCCCACTAGAAATAATAAATACTCTTTCATTAGTTGTATTTTACTTAACAGTCCTCCTCTTATCCCACTGTATTTTGAATTTAACTGGTTTAACTGTATAGAGTTTCCAGCAGGGTCTGCTGGAAACAAACATGTTGAGGGTGCTGTATGGAGCTACATTTAACAACTGATTCAGGGCATTTCAAGGGGCACATCATGCTCCGGGTTTTCAAAGTGGCTGGTGATCTTGAGTGATGCTTTTCTGGGTGACTTGATGAGGTTTTGGGTTCATTTTTTTTTTAACTTTGGGCATTTTTGAATGCTTTCTGAAAATTTGGGGCCCACTGAAGCACCACTTCAGCTACTAATGCAAATGGCCAAAAATCGTCACATGAAGCAACAATAGATTCATTCTCCAGATCTGTTTTCTGGATATTTTAAAACACAAATTATGAGGCAGATGTTACAATTCGAGTTGAAGAAGCTCAGTAGAATTCAAGGTTATATCTGCAGAGTCTCCAGTATGTCAGTGCATGATGCTGCATGCTTTTGAAGAGTTTAGCTCTGGAGACAGCTTGAACCCAGCCTGCCTTACTAGCCCTGGCTTGTACTGGCCCTGTCATCACCCAGTATGTTCTCGCTCCAGTCACCCTCCCTCTAAGTGTATCATGGACCTGAGCTGACTCTACACAGAGCCAGCTGGGTGTCCCTGCACTGTGGTCTGTGGCACGTATGGTAGCCCGCAGCCGACATTGAATGCTGTACATGTATTTCAATATAAAAGTACACAGTGTTTAAGGATATTCTTCTACCCTCAATGTGTATTGTCCTTGTAGCAGTTCAACAGACAGAACAATCTTCTGGATAAGCTGAATATGCATTTTCATTCATGTGTGTCTTGCACAGGACCGAGACACAGACAAGAAGAGAATTGAAGAGCTGCTGGAGGAGAACATGGTCTTGGAGATTGCACAGAAACAGAGCATGAACGAGTCTGCACACCTAGGCTGGGAACTAGAACAACTGTCTAAAAGCACAGATCTTGCAGATAGTGAGTACCATCTGGGGTAGTTGTTGTGTTTATGCTCTCTTTCAGACTAGACGAGCTGGTTGACTGAGATGGGAACAGAAGCTGAACTTCCCTCATTCAGCCACTTGACTTTGAACTTAGTTTTTCAGAACATATGCATTCTAGTTTCTTTAACTTTCTTTTGAAAGCATTAAAATGTTTTCCTTTTATTTTGTTCATCACTGAGAGAGTGAGTTTTCAGTAAAATAATTTTTAAAAAAGAGAGCTTTGTAAATGACACAGCAGAAATGTCACACTGAACACTGGATATTTCTAACTGAATGGCTGGGAGGAGTCTGTGATCTTTAGTTTTCTTTAGTACAATTAATACAGACAATTAGCTGGTCTTTAAGTCCCAGGAAGTAGTGTATGCTGAAGTCATTTATTTTTACTAGATACTGAAAAATGTGTACAGTTAAAATAACTGGCTGATTATTTTTTCTGAATGGGTGATTTAATTTCCGTAACTATCACAAACATAACTAATGCTTCCTTCACTAGCCAGGTTTTAGCATGGGTTTCTGCATTTAACATTCATTCTGTCTATAATGCTAGCCTAAATAACAATGCTAAATGGAACTAGGGAAATATGAGCTATTTTGTGGAGAAAAATGTGCAGCTTTTATTGGTTACTCACCTTCAATGAGTAAACTTCAAGACTTCAATGTTTGGCTTTGTGTACCAGGAACAGTTTAACTTGAAGACAAAGCAATAACTTAGTAAGCAGACATTCAGCTTTCAGTAAAGTTGTCTGGAAAAATAGCTTTGTTTTGTAGAATAACTGAATATGTGCCTGATACCAGTTCTCAGGTGTACTTGCTGTCTAGGATCTGTGTTCTCTTCACTAACATTAATGGCTAATTTTTACTTTAATTAATAATCTTGCAAAGCCGGTTTACCTAAACCTGAGAAGCAAATAGCATTCTATTCCTCCTTATGTGTAATTGAGGGTATTGCTTATTACATTAGTGGGTAAAAACCACAGTTCTCTCAAAACTTACAAATTCTGATGAGGAGTAATTTAGGAAAATGTAAAACTATCTAACTTTCTGGATTGATTCAAGTAGTAAGTTTTGTCTCCTTCCTGATTTGGTTCCACTAGTGATGGAATAAGAGGGAAGAATGCTAGTTTTATTGTGTTAATCTCTTATTTATTAATTTCTGTCGAACATTATTTTCAAAAATCACTCTGACCATATTTTGAAAGTTATATGAGATTCCTTCACTGCAGTGGTGCTTAGTGTTTCAGCACTGGGGCTCCAGAACCTCTCTGATTAACCAAAGAAAAAGAGAGTAAAAGGAACAGAGTACCCCAGTAGTCTTTTGTAGTCAGGAGGAAAAAAAAATAGTGAAGGAAGCTTGATTAAAGAAAAAAACTAAGAGCAATAAACTTTGAAACTTTAAATTATTTCGTAGATATGCTGCCCTACTGTTATAGTAATTCTTGTTAAGAAGTTTCATTTCCATGCATGTTGCTGTTCTGAATACAGCTTATTTGTACAAATAGAGAGTCAGTCTGCAAAGCAATTTTGGAAAGCCTCCTGTTGCTGGATTTCAAGTTGGGTCTGCAAAGGTGGCAGATAACACAGAATTTTACCTGCTATTTTTGAATATTTAATTCAAAATAATCTTAAAAATAAGCATGGGAAAAAGACATTTAGATGAGCTTTGCTTCAGGACAGAACTCAATTGGAGTATTTAGTTAATATTTACTATTGAGTCTTCATTTGAACAAAAATCCCCAGGTGATGCTCCATAAAAGACACAAATGGGATTTTAACATTCTCAGAAACTTGCCAGTTCTAAAGTACTCAGTGTGCTGTATGTAATAGTCCTGACTATCTACAAGGAGTGAATAATTTTCTGAAACTTAAAGACAATGATAAAGCCAATTATACATGAAATGTGGTTTTGAGGTGATGGGTAGCAATTACTCCATGTGAAACAGAGAGTTGCTGTTACAATTATTCAGGTGCTGAGCAGAGAAATGAACAGAACAATGAGACTGTGCTTCTGGGAGTTAAGGCTGTGAGGTAGTGAGACTTTTAATCTACAAACATTTAGAGTAAAATAATATCTCTGTTGTAAAACTTATGTACATTATGTTAGTTCTGAGATTTCAACTTCAAACACTCGGATGTCCTGTCTTGGTAGTAAAATAGCCTCCCTGATTCAGCATATTCTTGAAGTAGTTCTGAAGATATCCAATGGAACTCATTTTTGTAGGAATTTTTTACATGACCAAATATGATCAAATACTTGAGTTTTCAGTAGCTTTTGAAAATGCACTGTCTTGCTGTTCCATCAGACACTTTGCAGTCGTTTACTTTCTGCCTCAGTTTATTTCCTCTGATGAAAGTATGAGAGGGTATCAAAGTATGTTTTGCTACTAAGGTTAAACATGCTACTAACATGGCTAAAGCAACCTGAAGAAGAGTTAGGAAAGTAAATTTTAAGGTGGTTATTTGTTCAGATACTTCTCTATGTGTTAAAGGTCTTAATTGTTATCCGTGAAAATGGGTTCTGTTTTTAGCAAAATGTTTACTTAGCAGTCAAGCTGAAGTGCTGGAGGTCTGACTGCAATTACCTTCAAACAAGTGAATCTTAAGGACCTAGAAAGGGAGGTGTTTGTGAACTGGTTAGTGCCACCTTCTGATTCTCATGTTTCAACAGCCAGAAAGTCCTTTGTGTTTGAGTTGAATGAATGTGCTTCCAGTCGCATACTGAAGCTAGAGAAGGATAATCAGAGCTTGCAGAACACAATCCAAGAGCTGAGAGATGCGTCCTTGACCTCCAAAGAAAGCAGCCTAAAGTTTGTGGAACTGGAAAAGGAAAATCAACAGCTTAGCAAAAAGGTAATTTGCTCACAGGAATGAATGGGATTCAGATTTTTAAACAGAGTGCATGCAGGGCTGTACAGTATTCCTGAACAATGAGGGATTGCAGAGAATTCACCCATGCTCCCCAGAAGACTGGACAGGTTTTTGGGCTCATCTATTAAACTGCATTCTAACATTGGTGTAGTCTGTTGCCTTCAACTTCACTGGTACATGCATCATTGTAAGCAAAATTGACTGTTCCTGTTTCATTAAAGCTGTTTTTCGGTGCTTGTTTACCCTTGTCAGATTATACTGTTGATACTGTTGTGTCCCTTTTTGTCATCTTAATGGCAGTCACTACTCAGCAAGGAGCCATGGTGACATTGAAATATTTTGTTTGTTAGAAAGTTATAATATTGTTTCCATGTGAGTCAAATAAATGACACAGGTAAACTCAGGTTAGTATATTTTTAAGTAAGTCATTTTGGTGTCCATAGTCATGGATCAGCTCTTCCTTTGTCTTGTCCTTTTGGCTACTAGAAGTTCTCTAGTGTCTCCCTCTGCAAAAATCTGCGTTCTTTTAATCTTTGTAACAAGCATGCAGGTGATCACTTTAAAAATTTATTTTCATATGTAAGTGTGTTACACTCTGTTTTAGCTCACATGCCAGCTCAGTGCTTCTCCTTATGAAACATGGTGCTCAGTTCACCTCCAACCACTAGCTGTATTTTTGCATGGCTAGTAACTTGCATCCTGAATTCTGATTAGTTGAGCCATGTGCTGGTGGGGAAAGAGGATGCCTGCTAGTCTGAGTATGAAAAAAATTCTGTGTCAGTTTTTTCCATGCTCCTGCCTTTGCTTATCCAGAATGTAAGGCTCGTTTCTCCTTTTCCCATTACTGCTGTAACCTCTGTGTGAGACATTGGTACAAAGCTTTCAGTACTCTCTGGCCTGCCTATGGGCTAACAGAATGCTTTAAAGGACAAGGGAGAAAGAATCTGGTATGAAATGCTGGTCATGGATTACCAGATTGTAACAAGCAGAGTGCCAGTTTCTCTGCTGAGGAGAACAGTTATATGAATCACTCCACCTTCTGGAGATACTCTTTTGCCAGATTGAGAGACCAGTTCTGCTTCTTGGCTTTCTTCTGTGAGCAAGGAAGGCTGCAAAAATTCAGTTTGCTGTACTCCTCCTTCCACACTCCCATTTATGACCTGTTGCGTATGAGTAATTCACTCCAGCTCTAATTTACATGCTTAAAATTTGAGATCAAGGCATATAAAGCACTCAGCAGATACCTGTGGCGTACAGCAATTTAAGTCACTTGAACAGCTGTGGTCAGCTTCTGGCTTTGGCCCAGGCACATTCCTGTGGGCACCTCTTGTTATGGCACTCTATCAGTGCCAACAGTTGTGATTCCAGAATTAGTCTGATGTTTTAGATGATGATAAATGCTTTGACATGGTGGGGTGACCTGCAGGTCTAGTAGTTAAAGCAAAAACCAGTAGTTGGGAGTGCTTCCGTGGTGAAAGGGGTCACTGTATGTATCAGACCAATGAAATGATGGGTAGAAATACTACTATTAAAAGCAATAGAAATGCGTGAACTCTTCACCAGAGAAACAAAGTATGATGTGAGCTGTGGACTGAATACCACAGGCTATCAAGTTGTTGATGGACTTCACCTCCCATTCAGGGAGATTTGGGGGGAAAAGATGGTAGACAGTATTCTACAGTCTGTGCGAGACATACAGTTGTCTCTCAGTGTACAGAGACCTGATAAATGGTATGTAAAACAATCTTGATTTGATATGTTCAAATTTGATTTGTTTTGGTTTTTACTAATATATTTTTGTATTTCTCTGATACATGTATCCCGTTAATCAGAGGGTATCTGTGTCCACAGGAGGGTGCATTAGGAGAAAGAGGGATAACCGGAAGTCTCTGATTCATTTCAGTAGGCAGTGGAGAGAGCAACAGTTCTTAAGGACTGTTAAAGGCAAGCGTGTATAAAGACACAGGTCAAGAGATAAAGAAGTGTTTCTTCTCAAGTGGTGTGTGCCTGTGAGTTTTGTTGGGTTTTGGGTTGGTTGGTTTTTGTTTGTTTTTTTTTTTTTAACTTTCCTGAGATGCCCCTAGTAGAAGCTTCCCTCCCTAAAGATGCTTAACTGCAATCAGATTTCATCCACTGAGACACTTTTGAAAATTGTTGTTTGAGTGTGCTTGGCTGTCTACTGATCTAGTGCTTGTAAGGGTCATGTAGAGCAGGATTGTTCAGGTAGTACAAGAGATGACATGAAGGAAGAGTCATGTACATATTTTTTTCCTTTCCTGTAAGATTTTCAGAGGAGCTAATAATAGAAAACCCTCCTTTCAGGCACAGCCAAGTAGTAGCAGTCCTAGTACCTATCTGTTTTCTCTGCATTCCTGACTTCTTAGACTGAAACAAGCTGTAAACAGTAGTTTTTTACTTGCCTCCTGTTTTCTGGGAGGTACTAATGAAGACCAACAATTGCTGAATTACTGAGTTTGTTCCAGCTTTCTCTCATCATCTCCTTTGAGACCAATGAACCTTAACATGGTTACATTTCTGTTAAGCCCTTCTTATCTCCAATCTGGGCAGCCTCTGCTTGTTTAAACACTTCCTGTAATGAGGCACATGTTGATATAGGCAGTGCCCAGCCTCCAGCTATTTCTCACTTGTAAGAATTACCGTTAATACCTTTTTCACTGACATTTTCACAGTTGGGAAAGTTCGTAATACCAACGCCAAAAAATGAGCTGATGCGTGTGCAGAGCTGTAGGTGCTCACAGTACTTTACAAGCATAAAAAGGAGTAATTCCTGACTTTGGGAGCCTAGCTCTCTGCACCTTGCTTCTAAATATGTTGAAGAGCTACTGCTTTTCGGTGCTTAGTGCATTGTGAGTACAGCATTCAAAAGGAGAGAGTAAGACTAGGACTGTGACCTCATTCACAAATTTTTCAAATCCAGTGTTGTCACCTTCTGGGGAGAACAGAAGGCCAACAGAGCACAGGGAGAGGGGAGGTAAACTTGGAAACTCCAGTGCTTTTCTTCTGTTCCTGACTTTTTTTTTTTTTAATTCTGTTGCTCACTAAATTGTCTTAACTTTCTCCACATTCACTGATGAATTCAGACCATCAGTAATAGAGAAGCTAGGAGGAGGCAAGTCCCTCAGAACAGTGAACATCACAAACACTCACTGATGCATTCAGGCAGGCAGGTGAAGCATTTCTTACTGCTGCACCTTATATGCTCTGATCTTAATATGTATTAAGGAGATTCTTGGCACTGTGAGAAAATGAGAACAGTCCATTTCCTTCTCTGAGACTGGCAAGCTGCAGAAGCGAAGGCTTACAGCTTTCAGCCGTAGTCCCCATCTCATTCCTCTCTGGTCTTCAAAATAACTTAAAAGTGCAAACAGTCACTGTGTCAAGCTGTGGCTGTTGTGTTTTGGTATGTTCTCTCCGTACAGATTGAGAAGTTGCAAAATCAAATTGAAAAAGAGAAGCAAAGTAATCAAGATCTGGAGACCTTGAGTGAGGACCTGATAAAAGATAAAGAACAGCTACAAATCGTCATGGAGACTCTAAAAGCTGACAAAGACAGACAGGTGCAAACTTCACAAATGTAATATAAAAGGATATGCTCACTACTGGTAACTTACTGATACTATTGGAGCATTTGGCTCTCTCAGGGAGATAGGGCAATTTGAGAGCTATTAAGTGTAGGCTGAACTTGTTCAAATATAAGTAAAAGACTTCAAGTAAAAAAGCCCAGCATGCTTTGCTAGCTACTGCCCCTGTTCCTATTGGAGGATCTTCTGACTGTTGTAAGGACAGACCTTCCCTCTTTGGGGAAAAAAGTCCTGAGTCTTACTAAATGCGATACCAACTGGTTTTAGGATGTGCAAATAAAAGCCTATTTTATGAAGAAGATGGGTCTTCTGCCAGTTATATGTGCTGGTTGGTTGAGTTGGATTTTTTTTTTTTAGCTACTCAACCTTTTTTGCTCTATTTAAAAAGATGCTGAGAAAGCATTTATGTCCTCTGGATTGATATTTTAAATGCCCTTCAGCTTTTACTACTGTGCTGCAGTTATATGTGCAGTGCCTTGAAACTATCCTATTACAGGTTCATGAGAGGTATCATCTGTATTAATTTGACTAGTGAAGAAAATACAGACACAGCTCATTAGAGACTGGCCTGTATATTTTCAACCTGTATTAAAATTTACTCCGTGTTTTGTGGGGTGAAGATTAAATAACAAAATGTCTTATTTGTGTAGTGCTTTTCATCTTGAAGGATTCTTATCTAGACTTCTACCTGGGAAACTGCACTTTACCACCAAGGTCCTACATTGCAGTTACAACACATACAGACTCTTAGTAGTAAGAATTAGTGAATGCTTCACAGGGGGAGCAGGAAGTAAAACCAGAAGTGTCTTCAATTGTTGTAAAAGGGCAGATTCTGATTTTTTCAGGTCTGAGTCCTTTTTTTATTTCTGTGGTGTTGTCTAGATAAGAATCAAACACAAATTGCAGTCTAAATCACAGCTGTTTCAGCTGAAATTTGACCCAGTGGCGTGCTGGTGTACTGTTCTTACAGGAAGTGTATCCTTAATGAGAGCTGTAACTGCAATAAATTTTCAAACATTTTGGGGTTTCTGATGCCTTATCAGAGAGAATTTGTGTCTTCAGATCCCAAAGATTAATGTAAACCTAGACAAAAAGATAGCCTTTATTAGGAATTATTCCTAACAAAGTATCTTCTCCAGGGTGTTCTCTGAAGGTCCCCTGTCTGCTTTCTCCCTCTCCCTTGACCTTCTTAGCTAGTACCAGAGTATAACAGTATTTTTAGTTTGTTGGAATCACAAGTTACCAAAGGTAACAGTTTTTTCATTAATTTGGGTTGTTGGCTTTAGTCAGGGAAAACTGTTGAGAAATTTGTCTTGGATTAAAATGGATGTGGTTTTGTTAACAATCATCTCTCTGATTTGAGGCTAATTTGTACTGCACTTTGTAAGATAGATGATTAATATTTGCATTATTTTTTTATGTAGATAAAGGACCTTAAACAAGAAAATGATCACCTTAATCAGGTAGTCTTATCCCTGAGGCAAAGATCTCAAGTGAGCAGTGAGGCAAGAGTAAAAGATATTGAAAAAGAGAACAAGATCCTTCACGAAACAGTTACAGAGACTAGTAGCAAACTGAGCAAGCTGGAATTTGAGAAGAAACAATTGCAAAAGGATTTTGACCAGGTTAAAGAAAAAGTGGAAAGAGTGGAAGAAATGGAAAAAGAGCTCCATCGGCTAGAGAGAGAGAATGAACAGCTCGCAAAGAAGGCAGCAGCAATGAAAATAGTGACAGAAAAAGTGGAAGTTCTCGAGCAGGAGAATGGGGATCTGGAAGTGGAAAATAGGAAGCTAAGAAAATCCCTGGACACATTGCAGAATATTTCCATCCGTCTTGGGGACCTGGAAAGGGACAACAAACAATTGGATGAAGAAAATCTGGAGCTTAGGAGAGTGGTAGAGACCATGAGATTTACCAGCACAAAAATGGCACAAATAGAAGCAGAAAATAAAGACTTGGAGAGGGAGAAAGAGGATTTAAGAAAGAATGTGGAAATTTTAAAAGCAATGAGCAAGAAATCAGAGAGGCTGGAGCTAAGTTATCAGAGTGTCAACTCTGAAAACCAGAGACTTCAGCAAATTGTGGAGAACAGCAGCAAAAAGATCCAGGACTTAGAAAAAGAAGTACAGGGAATGGAGAGTGAAAATCAGGTCCTACAGAGAAACCTTGAGGAGCTGAAGATTTCTGCCAAACAGCTAGAGAGGTTAGAAAAGGAGAACAAAGCCCTAGAACAAGAAATATCTCAGCTTGAAAAAGACAAAAAAATGCTCGAGAAAGAAACGAAACGACTTTGGCAGCAAGTGGAGCTGAAAGATGCTATTTTGGATGATAGTACAGTAAAGCTGGCTGTTGCTGAGAAAGAAAACAAGACACTAGAAAAGGAAATTGCTCGATTCAGAGATTCATCTAATAAGCTGAAAGAATTTGAAAAGGACAATAAAGATCTCATAAAGCAAGTCACAATTGATAAAAGAACACTAGCTACATTGAGAGAGGTATGCAAAATAATACTACTATTTTTGATATGATGCTTTTTTAATTTCAGCTCTGTGAAGTATCAGAGGGAGACATTTGTCCTGTGATTATGTAATACATGAGCTAGGAGATCTTCACAGTCTTGACAGCCACCACTGCATAGTGTTGCCTGGGAAAGTGGAATCTGTCCAAAAGTGCAATATACCGCTTTGTCCACAAATACAGTGTCCAAATGACATCTTTTTTCACACAGAATAGGGTTTTAACACGGCTCCCACATGATAGCTGTAAACCAAAGACTGATACATTCTCTAACCCTGTGACCACGAACTTATTTGCTAACTTGAGAGCTGCAGCAGGGGAGATTGACTCTTAAGCCTAGAAATTAGAGCGCTTGTTGAGGACACATTAACATCCCCGTTCTAAAACAGCTAAGACAAGAACTGTTCCAGATGACTAGCCTAACCCTTTCACTAACAGCTGCAACAAGATTTTGCATTACGACTACCTGCAGCGTTTTTTCGCCGACAGCCTCCCTGCAGAGCAAGAGCATGCTAAGCAGCTCTGTTGTTGAGCAGCAGCAGTCTCTTCCCGCGCACCTCTCTGCTGCAGAGTCAGTAATTGCACTTTTCTTAGTAGTGACCTTTTAAAAATACACAATTAGCATTAGGACATTGGCAAACTAATGTTGTGTGTGCCAGAACTTGACACTCTTGTAAGCAGCCTATGAGCAGATCCAAGTTATTGCAGCTTGCTCTTGTTGCCTGCCTCAGCTGCTGTTGTCCTTCCGGAAACAGGATTTCCTATGAAGGAGCATTTAAAGGAAAATGGTCAATGCTGCAGTAGCTCAGTGAAATAAATAAGTTTGGCAAGACTAATACAGTAAGCAATTACTTAAAGATTTATTTTTATTTTATTTCTTGAAGCATTCATGTAATTTTGAGGAGGAAAAAATGTTTATCAGAAAAATTCAAAACAGTCCCAAGTCGTGTTTCTATCCAGCTTTCCTAAAAATAAATAAAATTATAGCGTATCTGAGAATGTTGCTTTTTAATCTTTCCCTTCTCAGACTTTTGCAAATTTCCTGGGGTGCAGACCCATACAGAATCGTATCTTCTTTTCCTTAGTTACCTTCCGTGGATTCTGTAAAAGGAGTTCATAGATGCTGAAGGGGCACGGGTTCACAGATCATGGACTGGCACTGATCTTAAACTTACCTTTTTTTTTTTACCCTTGCCATATGAATGAATGTGTGGCTAAATTTGTGATATCAGAGGACTACTGAATACCTACAGCTTTCTGTTTAGCAAAGTTGTTTGGTTTTTTGTTTGGTTTTTTTTTTATTCTTGCTTCTGTTTGATATCCAGGATAATCTTTTTTTCTTACTTCAAGTGCTTCACTACCTTTGTTCTTTCTTAATGCCTTAAGAAAACTTTTGAGCAGAAGCATTAGCAATTGAGTTCTGTATGGTACATTTGCATTTCAGAGAATTTTGAATGATAGGAATCTTGGATATGCACCAAAAATTATTTGTCCTTTTTAAACATGCAGGCTAATATTATGTCTTCTCAGGCCGTTTCTAGACAGACCATTTTACTGGCACACAAGAAAAACATTGTCCCGGTATACTTTCTGGTACAACTCCATCATATCTCCTCCTCATATGATTTCCTTGCCTGGTTCTGCTTAAGTTTCTTCCAAAGAAACCTAAATGAAACCAGAGCAGGCCAGTAGATACCAGAGGAAGTGACCACACTCTCTTCTAGTCTCCAGAGCTGTTCTGTGTCTTACAGGACAATATCATTAGTCATTTTAAATTTTGAAAGTAATTTACCATATATCAGAAACTCAGAGCAAATAGTGAAAATGCACAGTTACCAAGTCCCTTGTTGTTAACATCTTAACCATGTTATCTCAGGGAACTTTTATACTGAAGTCCTGTCGCTCCTCTGTGTGTGCCAGTGTTGGCTGGACTTTTCAGCAGGGCTTTTTGTCCTAGCTGAGAGGTGGGAACTCCCTCTGCTGGTGTCCCCTGACTTGCACAAATCCCTGTTGTGGCACAAGGACAGGATGTCTCCTGGCTGGCACACACTCCCACTTTTGGCAGGCAGGCAGAATGCCAGTGTTGGCAGAAGTAATTCAGTGCAGCGTGCGAGGCAAAGGCCAAAAGAAGCATTCTTCAGATTTATTCCAAGTAAACTATAAATAAAAGCAATCAGTTTAAATCTGCACTCAGCTGTCACTGATGAAGAATTTTAGCTGACCTTATTGGAACTAGGATTTTATCCAATGATTTTTTCAGTACTTTTAAAAATAAATCTATATTGCTGGATAATTATCATCACCCTTTGCACAGCAGCTAATCCTATTAGTGCTGTTACAGGATTTGGTCCTGGAGAAACTGAAGAGTCAACAGTTGTCTAGTGAGCTGGACAAACTGAGCCAGGAACTGGAGAAGATAGGATTGAATAAAGAGCTGCTGCTACGGGATGACAATGGCAATGATGACACGTAAGGAAACTGAGCTCTCTTAGTCATTCTTTTGACTCTGCTGGATCTTCCTCAGCCTAGCTCAAGCCCTTTGCCTTTCTTTTGGGTTCTCATCTGTCTCAGTCCAATAACCCTTACCAATTTTGGGCATAAAGAATATTTTTCTGTAGCAAGCTTGGCAGTATATTGCAAGTTTTGCAAAACTTTGTGGATGGAAGGAAGAAACACCATTTTCTCTCTCCATGCCAGCCAGTGTTACTACAGTCCTCCCTCTACTCCCCGGTGGAGTTGCTGGGTAGCTATTTCAGTGTGTATTCTTCTTCATATTCTCTTTACAAGTAAGAATACTGTCTATTAAACAGTGTCTGTCATTATTCCATGTAATTGGTGATCCAAGCATGTTAATATCGACATAGATGTTGCCTAAGAAATTCCAAATTGCAAGGAACTCCTTTGTAAGTCCTGTAGTAGTGAGCAAAGAAACCCCAATAACCCATGTGTGTATAGGCCTCTTGGTAAGACCCAATTACAAAAACGTTCCCATCTCATAAGTCTTTAGAATCTACTGTATATTTTTTCTAATTGTCAAGAATGTACAGAAGACCCATGAGAATAAATTCTTGTAGTGTAACTAGGGGAAAAAGAAAAACTTATTTTCTTTTAAGTTATTCTTATTTTAAGTTATTCTTTTAAGTTAACTTATTTTCTTTTAAGTTAGCTATTTCTATAGAACTATGCCAGCATTACCTTTATTAAAATGGATTGAATTTTCCAACAGCAGGCTCCCCAGCTATCATATATCAGTAGTGATCTGTTGCAGTACAGGAAATCCTTTTCCTGAAGAAGCAAACACATATAATGTAGCGTGATGAGACTCAGAATAGGTGAAGGTGAAGTCTCTGATATAGATGGTGGTTCACAGTCCTGTGGCAGACTTTGGAAATCTATTCTCATGCCTTTCAGAAAATACAAGATTCTGGAGAGCAAAACTGAATCAGCACTGAAAACAACACTAGCTGTGAAAGAGGAAAAGATTGCACTGCTGGAAGCTCAAGTGAAAGACTCTCTGAATTTGAACCAGCAGTTACAGAATGATCTAAATATGGTAAGAGGTTAACTGAATTTTAATGGTTCACACTGTGGTTCTGCATTCACACGTTGGTTTATTTTTAAACTCCACAAGAACATGTTCTCTCTACTTTCCCCACACACCCTCCATACACAAACTTCACAGAACCCTTTTTTGACTGGACTGTTTTATTTTGTCTATTTCTATGTAATGGCACTAGCTTCAGAAAAATTCTTGGTCTGGGGGCACAGCAGGAGGGTTGTTTTTTTTTTTTACAGAACCACTATTTGCAGATCTCTGTTTTCCCATGTTTTTTTCATTGCCATGGTCATGTTTTTCTGCCTCATTTAATGAAAGCAAAGACTGGGAAAGACTGCAGATTGAACAGCCTACCTAAGAACAGCCTGTTTGTTAGATGACAGTGAGTTTGAGTTACAGGCCACCTGACTGTTGGCCAAGAGACATGGATTTTTCCACCTGTCTCAGTTTCCCCATCTCTGAAGGGGGGGGTAATGGTTATTGAATTCCTTAAAGTCCCTACAGTCCAAGAGAGGAACTGCATAGCCCATCTTGATTAATAGAAAATCCCACTGTTAAATCAGTGTTGAAGGCTGTTGCTTGTTGGCTTTGCAGGTGAAGAAGGACTTTGATGCACTTAAGCAGACTCAACAGGATGGGCAGTATGCTCAGAAGTCACCAAGGTATTCTGCAGAGAAAGTCATTCCCAACCACCAAATGAATGAGAAATTGGAAACGGGGCACCGAGAAGCCACCATGGAGCTGCTGAAACTGAAGGACAGGGCAATTGAACTGGAAAGGAATGTGAGCCTTCTCCTATTTCCTGTTACGTCTTAGACTTCCCTTGCAATCATGAGTGCGTTGCTGGGAAATAGATTTTTAAGCTTATAGGAATCTGGTGGGTTTTCTGGAGCATAGAAAACGGTGCTCTTCAGCTATCTCTTAGGACTATGTGAGACTTTAATGCTATGTATGTCTTGTATAACATCATTGAGGGATTAATCCCATGCATAACATCTGTCCTACCTTCATTTAATGCTGAGAAGAGTTTGCTTTTGCATTTTTGTTGCAGAATGTTCATTGCTAATTGGTTCTCATCTTTGATAGGACTCAAAATGATCAAGACAGCTGTTTCATTTCTTCCTGTCACCCCTTCAATGCCATCTTTCTTTCAGAATGCAGCTCTGCATACTGAGAAGCAGCTGCTTAAAGAACAGCTGAAGCATTTGGAAACACAGAATGCCTCCTTCAACAACCAGATCCTGACACTACAGAAGCAGAACGTCTTCCTTCAGGAGCACAACACTGCCCTGCAGACACAGACGGCCAAACTCCAGGTCAGGACAACCTTGCACCTCTGTGCCAGGAGACTGGATTTGATTATAGTAGTGTGGAGAAGATAACCCCTAATAAAGTGTTTGTATTGGTAGGCTGATGTAGTGATGAAAAGATGAGGCCCATAAGGTGGAGCTTGGTTGAGGTCTGAATTTCTCCAGGCTAGGAGGAAAACTGGCTCTGTAGGTCATGTCTGGTAGCTATCTTCATTAAGAAGGCAGTTATTTAAAGAGAAATTTTAAAAATCAATACCGCAAAATCCAGATGTGTTGTTCCAGAAGCTGCACTTCTGGAATAAAATATCTTTGCTCTTTTTTTTTTTTTCTATTAATGCTATGCCTGTAAAAGAGCTTGGAAGAGGCAGGAAGAGGGAACAAATCCTCAAGAGGCATTGTAGCAATGAGTTCCAATCACAATTTTTATACTTTCAGACAAAATGTCAAAGTTGCTGGTGGAAAACAGATACTCTTAAACATTAATTTTGAGAATATAAACTGATCTTGAGAAAGAGAACAATTTCAAAGGTGAACATTGGATTAGCTCTGATTTTTTTTTTAATGTTAATTTCCCCTTTCAAACTTTTCCTATTGCACGTTCACAGATTATTTGTTTTTTGTTCTCTTTAATTATTTATTACCTGTAATTGAAGTATATAAGCAACATATAAAATCAGTTCACTACCTATGTACTGAAATCAGACTTGTTAGGAGTCCTGCCCCCATACACAGTGGTGCGGTTAATTTTGTTGAGTTTGAGTGAACTTAAGTTTTTGCTACTTGTGCAGAAACATGGAGTAACTTTTGGCTTTGTATGTGATTGTTAAAGATGCAGTTGAGTTGAGAGTATTGCAGCCCGTCTTGGTCTTCAGGCTCAAGAGCTTCTGCTAGTAAAGCATCAGTTTGGAGATTATCCTAACACTTTTCAGACTGCTAATAGCATGGTTTTATATGGTGCATGCTACCAGCTGTAATACCAAAATGATGCCAAATTGTCCATAGATATCTTAGGTCTACAAGCAATGGATACGTTCCTGATTAACTCTGTATAGATACAAGCTGCTACTACTACCACTTGTTGTATGTACCAGTGCGTGTAAATAAGTAATGCTTGCTTTTTATTTGAAAAACTTTAGGTAGAAAATTCAACCCTCAGCTCCCAGAGTGCTTCACTGATGGCCCAGAATACTTTACTCCAAAATCAGCAGACAGCCAAGGAGAATGAGAATGAAAATCTACTGAAGCAGAAGGAGCAGCTGAAAGCTGAGTATGAGTCGTTGCTTCAGGACCATGAACACCTTGCTTCACTGCATGAGCGGCAGTCTGCAGAGTACGAAATGCTAATAAACCAGCACAGCTGCCTGAAAACATTACACAAAAACCTGGATCTGGAGCACAAAGGTCTGGGTGAGAGGTACGCTCACTGCTCAGGGGTGTAGTGTAGCCAGAATGTGCCCATGTTATTTTAGCCTTAAATATTGGTCTTCAGTTACAAAGGGAAACTACCAAGTTGTTCTCCTGAAAAAGTATCTTCTCATTCTTGCTATCATTAGGAGATTGATTAGATGAAAGTATTTGCAAAGCTGTAGATTTTAGACCTCTAAAGGTGGCAGACCACAGATGTCTCCGGTTGATACTTAGCAAACATGGGTGTAGGTCCTGGGGATACTTTGTCAGAAGTAGCTTAAATGCCCATACTGCATTTAAGGATCTATGCTATACCAACATGCAGCCGTAAAAAGATTCTCCCAGTTTTACTGTGTGGGGTGTCTTTTCTAGTCGTACAGTGAGGTCTGCAAGTCACCTCGGTATTTACCTGTGTGTAAGTAGTTTATATCTTGAGAAATTTAAATTGTTGAAGATTGTGCGTGGCATCAACCTTATGACAAAAAAGTCTTTCTGAAGGAAGCTGTATAAAGCTAGCTATGAAATAGTAATGTATTACTTATTTTCTTCTAGTTCTCACAATATAAGACTTTTGCTTCGGGGCCTTCAATTGAATTATGAAATCAGAGTAATCTGTTGTTGTTTAGTCTCTAGTCACTGTCATTTTCTGACAATTGTATAGTACCAAGTAGTACCAAGTAGTATATTAATATACTGCTACATAAATGCTGCTCTACTTCTGAAAACTTTTCAGTAATTTTCCTCAACGTATCTGTGTTTAGGTTCAGCTTCTGCACAAGACCATGAGTTGGGTTCAGAGCACCTCCATGGTGATCTTTGAGGGCGAACTAAAAACCAGTGCTAAACTTTTATTTCTCAAAGACTAAGGGGCTGGCAATACGTTGTGCCGTAGATTTGGATGAAATACAGAAATAAACCTATTGTGATTAAACTATCCACCAGGGCTGTGTGACAGGACAGCTGCTTGGCTGTCAAATAAATGAGCTGTAAGTGATTACACAGACACTGTTCCTGCTTACCAAGTCTCTCTCAGACTGATTAATGGTTCCCATTGATTTGGGCTTTGCTTGAGATTATCAGTCCACCATGTGTTGAGGCAGTTTGCTGAGTTCTTTCTTTTCTTGATGAGTACCAATTATTAAACAGTTCTAACCTAAAGAAAAGGTAGTTTTTATCTAAAAATAGGCTATGTCTGTTGACAAATGCTCAGGTCACCATTGTAAACGTGAGTAATTTGGACTTCCTGTTACTGAGATGTGACTGCCAGTGAGAGATGTTGCAGGGCAGCAGATGGTGGCCTTTTCTATACTCAAAGTAGGTTGATTTTTGGCAGTTATAAGAGTGCAGCGTCCTCCTCAGCAGATCAGTCTCAAAAGATACTTATAAAGGTGGTTTGTCCAAGGGCAGACTGTGTCTCCATTTGGCTGTCAAAAAAAGAGACAGGCACTTTTTTGGTGTGTTTTGTTTTTCTTCCATTATGTGCTCTGTGCAGATCAGCTGGCTGAGGGAGCAGAAGAGAGAAAGTTAGGAAAACAGCAGTAAGAAAACTGTTTTCTTCTGCCACTCTGAGGCATTTAACTGCTAGGATGAAATATCTCACTTCAATATCAGCTAGAATGCACCACCTGCTAAATTTTCCCAGAGCAGCTCAATGCAGCCAAGAAGTTTGCTTGTGCACTGAGACAGGTTTTGCTTGTTCCCACTCCAAGGGAATTGTTTTTTCTCAGTTGGTGACAGCACTGTAATCATAGTTCTGTTGCTTAAGGCAGGGTGGTGCTTCTGCACTCATCTTGACTGCAGCTTGTCTGGAAAAATCCACAGCAACTTTAGTTAGCTTGTGGACTCCTAACACCGTGTACAGCCAAGGTCCCCAAGGTTTATGTAGTTCACTTGTACATTCTAAGCACAGAATATTTTCTGCACCTGAGCAAACGTCGTTAAACCTCCCTCAGCTCTATCTGTGCAGTATTAGCACTGCAGCAGGGAATTAATAATGGCTTGTGTGTAACTGCAGAGAGCTGGTCTCTCATAGTGCAGCAAACCACAGACATGTGGGTTTGACTTGGGAAGAAGAGGAGAGTTACTGTGTTAGGATCGACAGCAGTTTCTTGATTTTGCAGTGTTTGGCTGACTGTTCCAGTGAACGTTGAAAGGCTGGACCTTTTTGCTGCATTTAAAAAATTACGTATTGCACCTTACTAAGGGGATGTAAAAGCTTACTAGCTACTCTTGATTAGCAAGTCCTTGAGCATTTCTTTTTGGCTTACTCTGGAGAAGTCTAATCTTGCAGGGACTCGGGGAAAAAAACTTATCTCACTGGAAAAACAGAATCCCTGCTGTGGAGGGTTACATATTGAGGGATTTGTATTATTATGTTGCCAGTGCTGGCTGGTAATTATTTTTCTGGGTTCCTTTTGCCAGATGCTTTTTACCATAGCTGAGCGTTCTGTAAGTTCTCTCAGTCACAAGTACCTACCCACAGTATTTCTCCTAACAAAGCAGCAGCAAGGAGTAAAGAGGAATATGCTTGTTCAATCCCAGGAATGGATTGTGTCAGAGCCAAAATTGATTTTATTTGCATGTATAAGAAATTTTTTTTAAAGCCTCTCTGTCCAAATGCCTGATGCTTAAAGAAGTGTTGAATAGCCTCCAGGATGGGTAAACTTGCCCTTGGTGGTACAACCTGTCAGGTAGCACAAATCCTGCTCAAAAGGT
This sequence comes from Coracias cyanogaster, assembly GCA_033124195.1. Taxonomy (NCBI): domain Eukaryota; kingdom Metazoa; phylum Chordata; class Aves; order Coraciiformes; family Coraciidae; genus Coracias; species Coracias cyanogaster. Next base: position 79,525 of record JAVSBS010027412.1, read on the forward strand.
AGACTTCATACTGAATCAGGACTACAAGAAAGTTTTTGCATAAGGATTTCATTTAGGGCTCCAGAGATGCAGATTCACTTACAATTCTGCAGTCTGTTCTTTCTTACCTTTCACCTAACATCTAAGGGAGCAGCTGTGGTCTACCTCAGGGGTTCTTACGCTGAAAGGCAGCATGTGGAGCTGGGCCAAGCTGGTAAAACAAGACTAGTATACTGCATCCCTCTAAGTAGCCCTCTTTAAAAAGTAGAGGGTTTGAATAAAAATGAAGAGTAGCCCTATCATACAGTAATAACAAAACAATTCACAACACAGTTTCTGCAGAGACAACCATGGTAATCTCTGCCAAGGGACCAACTGTGGAGTTTGTCTTCTCAGACTCTGGATTGGCAGTCCATCTTAAATCCTTCTTGGAGCTGGATGTGAAACCTTCCTGTGCTTTCAGGTTCTTCCATTTGTTGTACGAACATTGAATTTGAAATGTCCTGGAGCTGAGTGGAGGAAAAAAACAAATAAATAAGGTTAATTAAACTCCACTGCTGTTACTGGGAATGAATAGCAAAAAGCAGCTTTTGTCTAGGAGACAGGTACTTTTCTGTGTGGCCCTTCAACAGACGGGAATTTGGGACAGGCTGTAATTTGACCCTGGGATGAAGGGAATGGTAGCCTGAAAGAAAAACAAGTTGGCAGGAATCAGTGTCTTTGGTGCTGTCTGCTGCTTTTGTTTTGAAGTTTTTGTGACCGCCGAGTAACTGTGCTCTGCATTCATCTCTGCGGTTATAAGGGTCACAGAGAGATGATGCTTGTTCTCTCCAGCTTTTTCAAGCAATGCTGCATCCTCCATCTAGTTGCTGTCTTAAAACTGCTTAGAAGGATGTTTCTCTGTGACTGGCACAGGTGTACCTGCCCAGGGGTATTTTGGGGCAGTATCATTTTATCACAGTCACAGAAAAATGTGCTGATGACTGTTGACATTCACTGCACCAGTGTTCCCACCGGCTTCTGCTGGTGGGTGTGTATCAGCACAGACCCTGACAAGGGCCACCAGAGGGAAAAAAATCTTGAACCACAGAAATAGGCATGAAACTAAGCAAGCAGGAAAAAAATGCTTTCTGATTGTTGACACATTACATGTTAAAAATCTTAAACTAGAGGAAGAAAAATGTTTAAATGAAAGCGGAGAGTATGCTACTCTTTTTGCAGGTACAACAGTTTAATGAAACACAAGGCAGAACTGGAAGAGTTGGAAATAGTTTTAAAAACTGAGAGAGAGGTTCTGCAACAAGAGAGGAGATCAAATGCAATAACCACTGGGGAAAATCAGAAGCTGAGGGAGGAGCTGGACAGGTATGGTTCCATTGCTAAATCTGTGTATATATAAGTTAAAAGTCTATTATGCAGAACACACAGTTGTTTTGCTGTGTCATGTTTGCTTCAGAATACCTTCACTAATGTGTCTGTTATTTTTTCTCAATTTCTCTTTTGTTAATTTGATAATTTTGTTTAACTCATTCAAGATTTTCAGCTTCATGGACACTGTCAACAAATCCTGTTACTCAATGCTTCAAACATGATCTGATCCCGGGACTCTTGCTCATTCAAAATAATCTTCCATGCGTCATTCAGTTCATAAAAGTTTCTGTAATTCATTGTTTCCAAGTGTTTGTCTTCAAGTAAAACTACAAATACCCCAAACCCACACTAACATCTAGAGTTGTGTGAAATTGTTCCTGCCCAGTTTTTTTCCCTTAAAGAGAACTGTATTATGTTTTTTACACGATATGATTTAGTTCTAGGAGTTACCATTACTTTTTATTTTCTGCTGCCCAGAGAAAGCTGCCATTTGTTAATACTCAAATGCGACTTGATTCTTGTTATTGAAAGTGGGCTTAGTGATTCATATGATCAAAGGGTAACTATTAACTCATGTCAAAACTCCTTTCATGAGCTAGCATCCAAACTTTACGTAATGCAGCAGCACTATCACCCTGTATCCGTACTGAGGCTCTCTTCATTATAACCACTTCAGTGCCACTGTGAAATGGTTTGGTGCAAATAAGGCACAAAGGTCATATCAAGTTTGAGCAATGTCAGGTTGAATCATATTTAAAAATCACATGTTAAGTTCAGTCAGGAAAGTTTCATATGCTATCCCAGTTGTAATGCACTTGAGAACACTGCTGAGCTCTGCAAAGGAGGTTTCCTTAAGCTTGCCCTTTTCAACTCAGTTTCTCTAGGGACAAAGGAAAATGTTGCAAAATGTTGATTGCAGTGCTAGCAGAGAGCAAGGCTTAGCTGATCTGTCAGCAAATAGAACTTAATCTCTTTTTATTTAATAAATTGTATGCCTTTATGATTTGTAGACATTTTTAGATTTTCCAAAGCTGTAAAAGAATGCCACAGTATCATCTTGCAACACTAAAACGTTTCACAGTTCAGGACACTGTAATGCTCGCGTTTCATGTGTCAGGAAAAAAATTCTGTGAGTGTTCTTTATTTGTGCCAAATAGAGAGCAGCCTTTATATCCAAATGCTCTTAAATATGTTGTGCCTCAGAAATTTGTGGTGTGTTTCTTACACATTGAGGAAATAGCAGTTTTATGTCTCATCTATTTTCCTTTCAATTCTTTTGAATTGAAGTCTTCTGCCTCCCTGGGGCTTAGGTTAGAGATGTTAAAAGGAAGCTCACCGCTCTGGTGCAGCTCTCTGATTATTACCTTTTGTTAGTTATCCAGGTTGGTAATGATGATGTTGTAGACAGAAGTCTAAAGGAAATCAAAAAAGGCTTCGAGGCACTGGGGCAACTAGTTGAAGGTTTGGATGCGCAGGTAGTGTTTTCATCAGTACCTCAAGTGGTAGGGAAAAACACTGAAAGAGGGTGGAAAACACACCTAATTAACACATGGCTCAGAGACTGGTGCCACTGTTGGAACTTTG
>JAVSBS010027416.1:0-19151 GCA_033124195.1 Coracias cyanogaster
CGCGGCAGCCCCCGGGCCCCGGCCCCCGGGATCGGCGGCAAAGCCCGGCCCAGCCGTGCGCCCCGGCACGTACCGGGTGGGCGGCGGGAAAGGCGGCGGCGGCGGCCGGCGGGAGCTCCGGGCCCCGCGGCGTCCCGGTGCCCGCCGTGTGGCGGGCCCGGCCGGGTCTGAGGGCTCCCGGTGGCGGCGGGGAGCGGGTTCTGGCCGGGCCGGATGCAGCCGGGCCTCGGCGCAGCAGCATCGCGGGGACTCCCCTCGCCTGGTCCCGCCGGGCCGGTGTCACCACCCGCGGGGGTGCCCGCGCCCTGCCCGCCGGCCCCGGGGCTGCCGCGCTCAGGCCTCCAGCGCTGGCCTCGTGCGGCTGCCGGGCGTGCACGTGCAGGCCGGCGGCGAGGCGAGGTGCGAGGCCCGGGGCTGAGGAACCCGCGTCCCCCCGGCCCGGCGAGCCCCGGGCGGGCCGCCGCTGCCAGCCCCACGCAGCGGGTGCCAGGGCCGGGCTGAGCCGGGCGCCGTTGGCGTTCCCATCACAGTTGGGTTTTACGGGAGATAAACGGGCTTGGGCGCGCCGTGCCCGGCGCCTCCGAGAGCGGAACCGGCCCTGGCGGGCAGCGCGGCCCGTCCCGAGCAGAGCTGCTCACCCTCCAGGTGCCAAAGTGCCCGTGGCTCCCACCCTTGAGCGCTCCTCGTTCCCCGCCGTGCCCTCCCCGAGCCGCTCTCTCCCGAGGCCTGCTGACAGGAATTGAGTTCTGGGCCGCAGGCCTCGCGCTCAAACTTGTTTTGGGTCTGTGCGGTGCCGCCGAGGCCGGAGCCCAGCGCGGGAGGGAACGCGGTGACACTCTGCAGACCAGGCCGGGGCAGCGGCGGCGGCGGAGGAGGAGGAGGCGCGAGTCCTTTCGTGCCAGAGGAAACCGCCGCTGCGGCGTGGCGGCGAGCGCGCTGCGGGTGTGCTCGGAGCATGTCGGGGCACTCTACGCGCCAGGTGCACGCGATGAAAGGAGAGCAGGGGCTACAACAAACTCCTTCACCCACTTCTGAGGCCAGACACCATAAACCAGAGCGCGTGGGTGGGAGGTTTTCTCCATAGGTCTGTTCCTGGGTGACTTAGCAGGGAGAGGTCTGCGCTCTGTTTTGCTTAGGCAACGAGGGGAATGATGATTTAAAGGGGCAACTTTGTGTTAAACTCACAGTCCCGCTTAGCTGTGCCGTTCTCAACGCCCCATCTCAGACTGGGCGCTCTGCGCTGCCGGCCCAGCTTCGCCGGCTGTAGGTGGGAAGGGCTGTGGAGGGATCCCACAGTCGGGACACGAGGTTCCTTTGAGGAGACCCAGCGCTGCTGGGACGAGTGGAGCTGCACGGCAGCTGGCGAGTGTGTCCTTTCTCTGGCGCTGCTCTACGATGCCCTGAGCACGGCGGTGCTTTAGAGGCACGCAGAAAACGAGAGGCCAGGGGTGGCTGAGCTCAGGTGAGCCGGGAGCTGCCGGAGCAGCGATGGGCTGGAAGGGCAGGGAGAAGCCACCGGCACAGCGCTGCTGCTGCTGTTTCTCCATCTTATGGAAAGTGGAAGGGGGTCCTTCCCGTTCTGTGCCACCGCATTTTTGTCTCCTTTAAAGGACGGATTTAATATTAATCCCATTAGGAATTTTTTTCTTGTGAGGAAAACAGGATATTGTTTCAGGATATTGGGCAACAAAGCTGTCCTTGAGAAGCAGCTCTAAGCAGCCTTGCAGCCTCGCTACTGGCTGCATTTGTTGCGGACACTAATCGAGTTCAAAGTCGGGTACAGCCAAACCATTTCGCTTCCAGGCTGCGAGAGAGGCCACGGCAGAGCACTTGATGTTCAGGTTTTCTGTGTCCCGCTGTAAACACTCAGGGCCTGTACTAATCTTAACACACAATCACTAGCTCTGGCTTCTCTTAATTAATGTCTCTAGCAGGCGTAAAAGTTCAGCTGTCTCATCTCTCATGGATACACATGTCCTGCTTGATAAGAGAGGTAACATGAGTCCAAATCCAGGAATTATTGGAAATCTCTTGGGAAAGTCTGTTCTTTTGAGATATCCATCCTAGTTTCCTGACTAGGCTTTGGGAAAAGGTTTTCTCAACTTTTGGATTCACATTTCACTTCAACTGAGCTTCCAGGCTTTGAGTTTACCCATCATAGCAACGCGTGACAATGGATGGGGAAGAGAAGGCGGCTGAGAGCTGTCCTCAGGGAATGCGCAGGTTCTGCCTCCCTCAGATGACAAAGGCACGAAATTGTTCAGGGGTGTGTTGGTGTTAACGACCTCTGTCATTGTTTAGAAAATAATCTGTTTTAGGAAGAAAGTGTCTGCTGAAAGAATGTTCAAACTGGCCACTCATAGGCCATAGAAAACCTTCATGTTGTGCTCCTCTTTAGCTCCTTTAGTGACACTTCTTCTCACCCATCTGGGCTCCTTTTGCTGCTCTGCTCTCTGCTTGCCCTCAGGCTCACACACGTGTCCCCCCAGGGACAGGCACCATCCCTTACCAAGGTCACAGTCTCCATAAAGTGGTCCCAAGTCCCCTGGGTCTAGACCCTAGTGACCATGTCAGAGACACCTGCATCTGCTGGCATGAGGAGCGGAGGTTTTTCTTACACTTGCTTAGTGCACTCAAGAGGTTACCCAATGGCAGCAGAGCTAATTCCTTACCATAATCACTTGTAGGGACACGGTGCGACCAGTGAGTGGTTAGACAAATGCAGTGACTTGAGGCATGAGATGATGTGAGGCCAGCAGAAGGAGGATCATCTCACACAGTGTCTCCCAGGAGCCCTGACCCAAGGGTGGCTGCCACCGCCACATGAGCCCTGGGGAAGCAGGAGCCGAGGAGAACACATTGGGCTGGTGACCGCCCAATGGCACACGGCAGTGGGTAAGCTCACCCCACGGTTGCTAGGTGGGAAGAGGGTAGCTGTGCTCCATGGATAACTTTGCGTGCTGCATTTGCTTTGGCCCAGCTTTTCTGCCTGGGAAAGAGAAGGCTGCGCCGTGCCGCATGCCTGGCTCCAGCCCGCATCCCGGCGGCTGTCACGCATCATCCTCACTGCTGGGAGAAGGATGCTCTCCTTGGCGAGCTTGCCTTGCCAAAGAGATCCTTGACCACATGGAGACACACCGCAAATGTTAAGAGACATCAGACACACCGTGGTCCTCCCTTGACCCTTGCGCGTGTCTCTTCCTCATCTTCTGGGGCAAGTGCTCGCTGGCTCCTTCCCGTGAGCCCCTCGTGCTGCATCGTACACCAGCCTGTCACCGTTTGCCAAGGAGCTTATCTGGCACAAGAAATAGTATCTCTGTTCCTCCTCCCTCGCTGTCCCTGGAGCCAGAGGAAAGTGATGCTGTTCGATGTACTTTCCAATGCTAATTCACCACTCTGCAAGGCCTCGGGTGGTTCTCCGCCCGCTCTTCAGGGAGTGTGGGTGCTGCTGTCCTCCCCTGCAGATTGCCACTCCATATGTTCCCAGCACAGTGACTCGTTCCTTCCGTGCTCTCCTTCCTCATTTCCCGAGCGCTGGCTGCCTGACAAGCACGCCTTGGCAGCGCCCGTCCTGTGCTCACACAAGTGGCCGTTGCCGTCGGGTCTGTCGCAGGTGCTGTCAGTGCAGGCTGGGGCAGGGGGGCTGCCCTGGCAGGGGGGGCTCCAGCCTCTGCTCGGAGGTGAATCTCACCCCAGTGAGCTGCTGCGCCTCTGCCAGTGCACGCACTGCCGGCACCGGGCATCACCGTGTGCTGTAGGTGACACAGAGACCCTGTCCTCAGAGTGACGCTGGTGGACGAACACCCAACTGCAGACCGGCCACATCGCTGTCCTCTTCAAGCTGGGGTCACCCAAACCAGTCTGACCAGCATGAGATCCTGTTCTGCTACATATGCCAGATGCTGGGATCGTCTTCGCCCAAAAGCTTTGTGGCAGACCTGGGGACCCCTGAGGGAAGAGGCAGGGGTGCTGGCTCAGGCCAGGGTGGTGGGTGTGCTTCGCACCGTGTCCAGCTCTCCCGAGGGATCGCTGCTGTCCCAGAACATGCTGTTTTAAAAACTCTATTCCTGTGCTTGGGGTGGGGAGGAAAAGGTGGGAGCTCAGCAAATAATTGAACTATATCCTGCACCACATAACTTCATATGTCGATAGCGCTACCTCACCTGCATTTTGCTCTCCCCTGTATCCCTGCTCAGAGAGCCCATTTCTGCCTTGTTTCACAGCCTGCCTTGCATGATCCCGAGCTGGCAGAGGCTGGTGGCATTCGTGGCCATGTCTCGCGATCTCCAAGCAGGCTGCAGCACCTTGCCCTCTCCACACGACACATCTTTAGGATTGGTTTACATTGCTGGTGGGTTTGGTGATGGGGCTGCTGGAGGATGGCACTTTCAGTGATCTCAGGGTAGCAGCACCATGGGCATAAGCTGGAGCTCCAGGCTGCTCTCCAGCAGATGCTTTGCAGCATCCATAGCAGCTGTTTCCTTGGGATGTCGCACAAAGCCTGGCTCCTCTATGTAATACTTGAAATTTTTGGTCCTGAATCATTTGGGGGGAGCCTGGGGCACTCTCAGAGGCCTGAAGAGGAAGGGAGAGGACTGAGGGTGGCCTGCCTTCCTCCAGGCACAGGGCTTGCCCACTGCCTCTGACGCCTGCGGAGATGCCTCTCAGTCCAGGGTGCACGGCTCCCACCGCCCGCTTCGCAGGGTTGCCCGCAGTAGCCTCCGGCCACTGCCAGCCCTTGGGGGGATCACCGGGGGCTCAGTGCCCTCAGGGCTTTGGCTTGCCAGTGCACAGAGTCCGGGGAGCCACAGGACAGGGCCAGCAGACTCTGGGACACTGCCAAGTGCTGCTAACGGAGGAGGAAGAGGAAGAGGCTGACGCAGAGGGTGAGCACAGGCCAGGGCGAGCACCCTAGAGCTGGGTGTGAAACACCACACTCCCAGACCCGCGGATGGCCTCAGCCTCTGTCGGGCCACTCCTGGCTGATAAGCAGGGCTGAGCGCTCCTGCCCCGTGGTGCTCGGCCATGTCTTGCCTGGCGTGTGCCCGTCCCGAGCCGCAACATGGCCGAGGACAGCCACCCAGACGTCACGGCTGCGCGAGTCCCCAGGGAGGTAGCGAGCGCCGAGCCAAGTGCCTGCCGAGAACAGACAAAACACAACCCCCAGTATTTGTTCTGAAACCTGCCCAGAGTTGCTTTGGCCTCAATGAGACTGGAGGATTATTTTCTTTAAGTATTTTTAAACCTGGAACCTGGCAAGTACCAGAGGGCTGGGATTTCCTGTCTTGAGTGTACAGGTCATGGACAGCAAGGAACCTGCTCCTGCCACCCCACCTGGGAAGCTGGACCAGGATGACCCAGCTGGCAGGCACTTGGGGAGGAAGCTGCCCACAAAGCTGTCTGTGCAGACCACCCCAGGCCCCATGTGTGCAGCCCCCGGGGGCTGAGCACCCATCATCTGTCCTCCCAGGAGGCACCGAGCCCTCTTGCTCTGCCAGCCCGGCACCGGTGCAGAGACCTGTGCCACCGGCACTGCCTGACCTGAGCTGCTCCGTGTCCAGGAAACCATCAGGAGCAAAGGCAGAAGCTGCAGGAAGGAGGTCAGGGACCTGCTCATTTTCTCCTGCACCAGTGAGGGGAACAAGAGCCCTCGGGTGAGCTCCTGATTGTTCAGATTGTCCAAGCAGGAGCACCTCTGGAGCCACATTCGTGTCTGTGGAGTGAATGTGACCCGGCTGGTGGGGCCGTGAGAAGGCAGGACAGACATTAGTCCGTGTGTCTGTCCCCTGGCAGCCCTGCCCAGGTGCCCTCACACAGCACCCTGCAGAGCCTCTTGCCCACAGGGATGGCAGCAGTATGGGACCATCCAGCCTCACTCTCCCTCTCTGGGTGGATCAATACCTGAAAGTTCCTCCCAAAATACCATCCCCCCAGAGCCCATCAGGTAATGAAAAGGGAGAGAAAGGCGGCACGGGCGGCACACCGTGCCAGAAACACCCCAGCCGGAGCGGCCACCGGGCCCTTCTCCGCAGGCACAGCTGCCCTGGCAGCATCCCAAGCACCCGCACCAAGAGGTGCCCCAGGGCTGAGCGCTGCTCTGCTCCGAGATCATGGGGCACAGGGCGAGCAGAGCCCAGCTCAGAGGAGGGATGAGGCTGCTCTAGTGCAGGTGCCTTTGGTGAACACCCTGCTGTCCGCCCACAGCCCCGCAGGCTCCATGGAGCAGAGCATGGGTGAAAGCGCAGGCAGAGCTCTGTGTGCTGGCAGTTTCCTTGCAGCTCAGCTGATCGTGCTGCTGTCCCAGTCCTTCCCTTGCTGGCAGGACCAGCAGCAGGATGGCCGCAATTTGCTCCCGTTCAGCGCTGGTGAGCACACGAACTATTGTGTGCACATGTAAATACGCATTTGTGCTGCGTGTTCCAAAACCCCACTTGTTCCGTTCCCAAAGAGCCAGGACTGACAATGTCAGGAAAGCCTCCATCCCCCTGGCTTTGTTCGACCGTGCTTGTTTGGAGGAAAGATCCCTGGAGAGGATTCTTGGAGGAAAGCTCCCTGGAGAGGAGCTCGAAGCCCTGTGCCCTGATGGCTGCTGACAAGGAGCAGCCCCGGTCAGAGGCAGAGCAGGGAGCCCATGGGCTCCGCTCCTTCCCAGGGCCCAGCTCAGCATCATTCCTGGCCCTGGGAGAGAGGATGGAGGGATCAGGGAGCAGCACCCGTGGCCGGCAGAGCAGGGCGAGGAGGCAGTGGGGACACGGGCGCTGGCTGGGGCCTGTCCCAAGGGCTCGCTTGGAGCCGGCTCCTTCTGAAGCGGGTCAGGTCCCTTCCCTGCGCAAACACAGGCCTAAGTCCGGCACCACCAAAGTACACGGAAAGCTGGAGGCTGACCTGGCCCTGGTACAGCTTTGGGGACTTTGCCTTTTGCTGCTGCCGAGGCCGGGATTGCATGCCCTGCCTGCAGCAAGGGTCGGAGCGGGGTGCAGGCGGCTCTTCCTTGGGAAGCAGTAACTGCTTCATCAGAGACCTGCTTGCTGCTGCATCCTGCTGCTCTGCCCCGCCGGGATGCTCTGCCCGCTCTGCTCGCTCTGCCTGCAGCCTCTCCCGCTCTGCAGGTCCCACTCCTCCGTGTCCTCTTCACCCTCAGCCCCCCAGACCATCCTCCTGTTTGTGCTGCCGCGCGGCCAGCTGCGCAGCCTGGCTCCGGGAGATAGTGGGGGAGAAAACACATTTACAGACCCCGAGTCCTGCCCTCCCAGCCCATGCTGCCAGGGATCCAGTTTGTGTAAATGCTGCAAAGTGTCTGTCAAATCCAGCTCTCACTGGCAGATTCGGTTCTGCTTTCTTCATGTGCTCTCTGCATTTGTTTACACAGACTCTGGTGGCTGAGCTGCAGAGGCAGGAGAAGCAGCATAAAGCAATTTAATGAGTCTTCTGTGCAAGCCAGAACTGCTTCCTCACCTGGGCAGGTGCCCTGTGAAGTGTCTTTTGACCCACCTACTCACCACGGAGGCACAACAGCCCACGGCACAGGCGCCGGCAGAGGCGCGGGACACGCTCTGTCTCCAAACACCCTCAGAAGAAAATCCTTGCAACAACCACAGTTACCATCTAAACAAATCCCAGATCTTCCCTAAACAGAGAGCAGAATTAAATGTTCCTAATAAGTGGCTCAGTCTGAATTGTCTTCCCTGCTCTAATAATATCTGATAAGCCAGTCATTTGTGGGACAACAAGCATTTCTGTTATTCCCCAAGCCTGGCTTTGGGATAAATAAAGCCAGCCCTTGTTTCTAAGCAGGAGGTCATGCTCCATCTTAGGATAAAGGCGCTGCTACCCTTTCCCTGGTTTGCAGGCTTAAAAGAGCAAAATGTTTTGATGATACAAAAGGAGAAAATTGGAGTGGGAGCAGCTAAAGACAAGCCAAACACGCCAACATGAAGCTCCCTCCACATGTGTGTTTAGCAGATGATTTGTTATCATCCCAGTCCAAAGTTAACCTGCTGAACATCTGCTGTGGGAGAGTTGGCTGCATCTGCTGTGTTTCGGAATTTAACATTTCAGCTGGGCACAAACAAACCAAAAAAACTGCTATAAAAGCTTGTTTTTGATTAAACCTGTTGCTGCCGGGTACAAATGGTTATTTTCTGGGTGGAAGTTCATTGGGGCACAAGCACCAAAGATCACTAATCCCTGGTAAAACACAGACTGTGCCCAGAGCTGTGGCTCGGGCGGCACAGCTCGTGGGGGGCCGGGCGATGCTGCCCCAACGCTTTCCTCTTCCCCATCCCAAACCAGAGGGATGAGGGAGGAGGAGGAGGAGGATGCTGTGGTTTCCTACAGCCCTCCAGCAGCCCCGGGCTCGGGGGACCTGGGCACTGGCCCCAGTGGGCTGGGGTCTCTCACCAGCCGCCCTCCCCACCCTGCAGCATCCTGAGACCCCGGATGGCTCCAGGTGCCTCAGCACCAGGCGTCTCCATCGCCTCCATCTCCGTGGGCTGTGGGGCCACAGCAGGAAGCTGTGGTTGCAGCTGTTTTGCTGCCCTGGCTCATCCGCTATTCTTACACACCTCGGGGGCTGAGCTGTATTTTCACTGCCTCAGAGGCGGGATTTGCCTCCGTTATGCTTGGAAAAGCAGCCGGCCGCTGCCAGAGCCGAGGGAGCGGAGGCGGAGGAGTGTGGCCTGGGGTCCTCGGAGGCCAGCAGCAACCACAGACCCCGCTTCCAGGTCTCACAGAGCATCCCAGCCTCCAGCCCCCCGGGATACTGGGGCTCAGCTCTCCCGGGATGGGCACATCCCCTCTCCGGGTCTGGGCTCTGCCCAAGGCAGCCCACGCAGTGGGCACTGCGTGCCAGCCAGGCCACGCCATGTGCCAGGCTGTGCAGCCGCCTCTGCCCGGGGGGGGCCATGCCTGGGGCAAGACCCCGGCCGCAGTGTCACGGGAGCAGGAATGGCCACGCCAGCACCTGCCACGGCCCCTCTCCCCCCGGGGTCTCCACACTCTGCCAAGCCCTGAAACAGGTCCCAGCCTCTTGTGTCCCTCAGATAGCCCCAGGTCACGAGTGGCAGCAGCCACCCTTGCCTAACCCACCCCGCGCCGCTGTCTGGTCTCAGACCAAGCTTCAGCGATGGGACATCGTGGGCAGGTCCTCATGTGTCACCAGCCCTGGGCACGCCAGGGCCACGCGTGCACGTGGCTGTGTAATGCCATAACAGGATTACCCTGTGACATGATGGCTGTGAAATAATCCACGGTATCATTCAGCAAATCCCAGGATCCAATTACCCTTCCACATGACACCCCTTCCCAGGCACAGGGAGGCCAGGGGGCCGCAGCCCAGCGCCCTGCCCCTCCGGCAGCCGCCTGCTCAGCTGCTCCGCTCCCCTGCACCTCTCTGCCTTCGTGTCATTTAAGATTAGCAAAGTTTGCGTTACCCCGCGGGAGCCCCGACCCTCTGCCAGGCTCTGTTGTGTTTTCTCACCCAGCTGCGCGCTCCCCAGCACCGTGCTGACCTCCCTGCCCAGCCGGCCTCCCGCTCCCTTGCCGCCCCGGCAGCACCGGGCCCAGCCGAGGCGGTGTTCAGCTGGCACGGGCAGCGATGCTGACCTGCCTGGGATGGGGAGGAAGCCAACCTGGCTGGCCAGGAGGACCACGGGGTGTGGGAGAGCTGAGCAACACCGCCCTGTTGAACCAGGCTGTGTGGAGAACCCTGGCACGCTCCCTCCTCCCGCAGCAGCACGGTTGTTTGCAAACAGTTTTCCAGGGCATTTTCCTTGTCCCAGCAGCGGCTCCCTGCAGCCAGCCTATCCCTTTCTGTGAGAATAAAGCCCAGGGCACGGGTACAGCAGCACTGCCGGCCCTGGCAGCGGTGCCAGGGCACGCATGATGCCCCGCGGCCGGTTCGGCAGCTCGGACGCGGGTGCCGCGGTTGCCGCTGGCCCTGGCAGGTGTTCAGACACCAGCACTGCTGCCAAACCGGGCAGGGAGTGTGGCCAGCTGCAAATTTTGGCCTCATTTTTGGAGCCTTTGAATCGCTGGCCAGCTGCCAGGTTTGTTATTTGTTAGTCTAAGTATTTTTTTCCCAAGTGAATTTCAAGCTGGGGAGAGGAGCCGGGCAGAGAGAACTTGGCGGGGGGCCCTCGGCATCCTCAGCACCGGGGCAGCGGGGGCGAGGGCAGGATGCTGTGGCATGGTCCGCCCTGCCCGGGAGACCCCAGGCAGCTGGGCAGCAGGCTGCAGTGGTGCTGGCAGAGCCCTCACACCAGGAAACCTTGAATTTCACCTCAGCTGCAGAGGGAATTCAGCCGAAACTCCCACACATGGGGCAGAATTCATCAGCCAGCCTGTCTGGAGCAGGGTGTGCACCGCTGCAGATCCCTAACGTGGCACAGGCCTCGGTGAGGTGCCAGAGGCTTGTGCCCCCAGGTGTGGAGCCACAGGGTGAGCAGGGGATTTATAACATCCCCTTTCTGTCTGAAAAATCCCAGGGTCCCACCTGAGCTGGGGTTGAGGCCACGTCGAGGCTGAGATCTGTGTCTTGGCTGGGTCTGCTCAGCTGGACACTGGAGCCCACCAAGGCTCACCCTGACCCTACGCCTGGATCCCACGCTGCCCGGCTGCCCTCCGGCACCAGGGACACCTCTGCAGCTGCAGCTTTGTGCCCAGCCAGCTCGCACAGCTCCCCTGGAAAGGCACCCGGCTCCCACACCCAGACGAGCACGGGCACGGGCAGAGCTCACGGGGTCTCATGCTTGCCAGGGTGGTCCTGGGCGCCAATGGGCAACCACCGTGGTACCCGCAGGCAGCGGCCCCGGCTGCCAGCCTCTGCCAGCGGGGGCCAGGAAACAAAACAAAGCAGGGGCAATTTGCAGGGGAAGAAATTTCTCTTCGACTGTGGAAACTTGAGCCTCAGATCCATTTCCCTCCAGAGAAAAGAAGGGAAACAAAAGCTTTTGGAAGGAAGGACCAAGCGGAGGAGATCAGGGAGCCATGGAGCAGGGAGCCGTGGGATCAGGGACGGGATCGTGGCGGGGCAGCAAGTGCCAGCAGGAGCGAGCCTGCTGGGCTCTGGCAGGAGCAGGGCGCGGGTGGCTGGAGCATGTCCTGTTGCCCTTCCCCTCCGCACTTCCCAGCTCCCTGCCGCCTTCCCTGCCATTGTTCGGCAGCCCCAGGGGTGCAGCACGGTGTGGACACTGGCTGCTCTTCCTCCCTTCCTCCTGCTTGCCCTTCCACCCGGCTCTTGTCCCACCACTTTGCAGGCGATGCCCGTGCCCAGCTGCCAGGCGTGTGCCACCAGCTCTCCGGGGACGTGCGGCCGCCAGCTCCTTCCCCTCCTGCCTGGCCTGACACCCAGCCTCTGTGGGCAACTGCAACCAGCTTATCCCAGGACAGGGCAGCAGCGACCAGCACCGTGCCAGGAGCCAGCCCAAGGCCAGGATTGGGGCCAGAATCCTGCCCCATGCAGCCAGGGATGCTCACAGCAGCCAGAGGCAAAGGGCTCTGGTGAGCCCCCGGTGCCCCATTGGCCTCTCTGTTTAGATGGATAAAGCCTCCATGATCCTATCTGCAGGCAAAGCCATTTCTGTCACATTACTTCATTCCCCTGACACTAACATGGTGGATTTTTTAAGGAGACCTTTCTGCCAAGTTGTCTGAGTGTTGTTGCTGTAGCTCAGCAGCTGCCGCTCACCGGCCACCGTGGCCGTGCCTCCAAAAGGCAAAGGAAGCTGTTCCGGTGATTCTCCTGCTGATGGAGCGGGAAACACATCAGTACCCCAGAGCTTGTACCATGGCCCGCAGCCCCAGATTCCAGATCCCTGGAATCACTCCCTGTGCAGGGACCCTGCCAAGACCCCAGCGCAGGGCTGGAGGTTCAGGGGCTGGTTGGCACCACGCACGGCACCGGTGCAGGCAGAGGGGTACTTGGGGGGCCCCCAGTGCCACGGCTCCAATCCCAGACCAGCCTGAAAGATTAATGACCTTTTTCCAGGGCCTGCTTTCCGCAGAGCCCTCGCTGCAAACTGGAGAGCTCATGCTCCAGGGCTTCGTTCAGATAACGGTCTTGGTATGAGAAGGAGCTCCCCTGGTGAGGTGCAATTCAGAGAACTTGAATGACGGCTCCAAAACTGGTTGCAAAGAAAGAGATTAAGATCAGTATTTGTCCTTTTTTTCTTCCTTTTTCCTTCCTACTGGAGCAAAAATATTCCCGTTTATTGCTACAAACCCTTGGGGGCTGTATGATAAGCTCCCAGCGGGAATTACTGTCTCAAGAGATCAGAGATCCCGAGAACATCCCCTTGCCAAATTTACAGTTGCTGTTAGCCGTAATCAGCCTTGTTTATCTCTCCCTGCAGTGGTATTTGGGACACCAGCACAGGTCAAACACGGGACAGTTCCCTCATTGTTACCAGATATCAAAATCACCCCTCAGGCCACACCAAACCCTCACGGATGGACACCTTCCTCACGCCTGCTCCTGGAGCCAGCTCTGGGCTGCTGCAGCTCTGGGCCCTGGGAGCAGATGCGCTGCTCCTGCCCAAACCGCGCAGCACAGGCTGCTCCTGGCACAGGCTGCTCCTGGCACAGGCCCCCGTCATCCCAACCACAGCACGGCTCCTGCAGCGCGGCTCCCTCGCCCACCGGCCACCCCGACCTGCTCCCACTCGCCGGAGCCGCGGGACCCCGCGCAGCCCCCGGCCACCCCAGCCTGCTCCGGGAGCGGGGCCGGTGGCGACGCCTGTGCGCGCACTCTCTCCCTGCTGTATATTCTTCCTAAGAAAATAAAGCATCACTGTCCTATTAATTATGTGAGTTCTGGAGCAATATTTTTCCCAGAGTCACCTACTGGTTCACAGATTCGTTTTCCAGGCAGCTTATCCAGTAGCCTGGCAACACGGTGACCTTATGCTCTGCTCAGCTCCGAGTGTTTTATTAGCCACACTGGACTCTCTCCACCGCTCCATATTGCTGAGCTCCTCATTAGTACAATTAATAAGCCGCTTCTGTCAATTCAATCAAATGCCAGGCTCGACAGCAGGAGAAAGCTTTGGCAGATGAAGTAGGGGAGATTCTGGGTAGTACTGGGAAATTGCAGGAAACCTTTCATCTCCCCCAAGGAGCCGAACAAGAATGGAATTGTGGGATTGGGATTCTCTCAGGTCATGTTTATTTATCGCTGGCTCATTAGTATAATAAATCAGGTCCCCTGTCACTTTGAATGAAGTCATAGGTTTGCTGGAAAGAACTTGGCAGAACACCTTGATATTATTAGTGGTGGTAGGGACAAAGCCTGATGAAAGGCGATGCCCTGGCCGGGGTGCAGGCACCCTTGCACGCACCCGCCCGTCCCTGCGCCCACCAGCAAAGGCCACCACCGGCCCGGGCCAGCGCGGTCATCCCAGGGCAGCGCCCAGGCACCGGCGTGGTCTCGGACACGCGCAGCACGGCCGCAGCACAGCGTATCCCAGGTTCCCGATAGCCATGGGAAGGGATGCTTCCCCTGCTCCTGCTGCCTGCTCCAGGAGACATCCTGGTGGGAGACATCCCTGTCCTGGCTCTGCTCTCCTCCTGCCCGCGTGTGTTGCCGGGATGTGGCTGAGCCAGTGCAGAGCACCGAGCAGGAACATGGGCACCCGTCCTCTGCCGGCAGTCACGAGTATCAGGCACGTGTGATGGGGCTTTGCCTTTCACACCTCTCTGCGTCCTGCCAGACTTTGCCCTGGCTCTGACGTCGGCATGCTCTTTGGATCCCACACCGGCTCCAGGAGCTCCTGCAGCCGCGGTGCCGGAGGTGCTGGGTGGGACACGGCTGCCGCTGCCGGGCGGCCGGGCAGCAGGCGAAGGCCCAGTGCTCACAGTTCCTCAGGTTCCTGAGCCTGGTGGGTCCCCGTGTCCTCTGAGCAGGACCTGCCAGCAGCAGGGGACCAGGAGGTGGCTTTGCAGAGCCCTTGGCGTGACGCCTCCCCCTGAACTGGGCACCCTGGCCAGGGGCAGTGGGTGGGTTGTCTGCTGGAGATGCCGGCGAGGTCACAGTCTCCTTGCCTGGATCCGGCACTTTTCCACAGCAGAGAGCAGATCTGCAGGGTGGTTCCTGTCCTGTCACTGGAAGTAACAATGGATGACAATGAGGAAGAGCTGGGACTGCTCTGTCATAGTCTGGGTGCCCCAAATAGAGCAACATCAGAAGTGTATGCCCCAAAAACGTTTCTAAAGTAAACTTCCCTGGGAAATCCTTTGATCTGGTCTGACGATGAAAACATAAATCTTTATAAAGTCAGATTTTTTAAAAGATTAATTTCCACTTAGTTTAAATATAGCTTAAAGGTTATAAAATAACAGCTCTATTTTATTGTTCAATCTATCACAGTATTTGGCCTCCACACTGGGATAAATATTAAGCTGTTCCTACTTTGTTGCTCATAGACCCGCTTTAGGGAGACAGTTGACTCTCGATGTCACCGTCCCCGAGCTGGGCCTGCCCCGTTGAAGTGCCAGGTCACTTGTCCCCATCCCTGTCCCATCTCCTGGGCAGCATCCCATTGGTAGCAGCCTGGGAAGCATCAGGACCCTGCTCCCTCTCATTAGCTCTCTTGACTCCAGCTGACCCATAAATGCTGAAGGAAACAAACAAACGGCCGGGAGGGGAGGGAGAGGAAGGGCTGAGGTGTTGGCCGCAGGTCTACAGAGCCAAGCCAGGCTCCAGCTGAACATGCTATTGTGTTGCAATGATTTCCCAGGAAAAACAGGCCTGGAGATCCCCTCACTGTTCCTAGGAAGTGCGTGGTGACCGGGAGGGTGTGGATTCGGGGCAGGGCAGCCGGAAGGCTGCAGGAGTGTTTGTGGCTTTTGCTGTTACTTCATGATGATGCCGTGAACGACACCGTCAGCAGACTCAATTGCACAACAGCAGCTCCGCAGCAGCGCTGGACGAGGCCCGGAGCCCAGCTCCAGCTCACAGCCGTGGCACCGCGGCAGCTGGCAGCGCTGGGGCTTGGCTCCGGCCCCCGGCCGAACAACGGGTGTTTCAGAGGACGTGTGGGCGCTGGGCTTGGGGAGCTGCATGCACACGGGCAATCGCACAGGCACGGCCGCTCCTTGGTCCCGCACGGCAGTCGCTGCGGGGTCGTGTTCCTGTAGCCACCCAACCAAACGGACCCCGGGCCAGGGAGAAGCTGTGGCAGTGGGGTGCCTGTGTGTGCTCCGAGCAAGACCTGCGAGCCCTGGCCAGGCCCACAGCTCCTGTTTTTTGGACTTTGCTGCCCCTTTGAAGGGCCATTTGCAGGCAGGGAAGCTGTGGGAGTCACAGGATGTTGGGGTTTGGAAGAGGCCTCTGGAGACCATCTCGTCCAACCCAGCAGGTCACCCAAAGCAGGGTGCCCAGGTTCACATCCAGGAAGGTTTGGAACCTCTCCAGAGAAGGAGACTCCACAACCTCTCTGCGCAGCCTGGGCCAGGGCTCTTAGACCCTCAAAGTAAAGAAATTTCTCCTCCTGTTCAGATGGAACCTCCTGGGTTCCCATTTCTGTCTGTTGTCCCTTGTCCCATCGCTGGGCAAGACTGACAAGAGTCTGGCCCCATCCTCTTGCCCCCCACCCTTTAGCTATTGATCAGCATTGATCAGATCCCCTTTCAGTCTTCCCTCCTCCAGGCTAAACAGCCCCAGGGCTCTCAGCCTTTCCTGGCCAGGGAGAAGGTTCAGGAAGGTTGGTGCCTGGCTCCCGGCATGGGTGCATAGCAGGTGTCTGCTTCCCAGTGGTGCTCCGGGAGGCAGCAGTGCCACCAGCCCCAGCGCTCACCCTGTCCTGCTAGCCAAGAGCAGTGCCCTGGACATGGAGGACACGGGTGACACGGGCAGGGTTGTTCACTTGCATCTCGCTTCTCGGGGCTGGGATGGTGCAGCTGCCCCAGGAACGAGCTGGAGGAGAGTGGGTCACTCCACCAAACCCCCATCTGGAGCCCAGCCAGGCCCCAGCCCCTGGACCAGCCTCACCTCTTGAGCAGGCATAAGGAGGGAGGGTGAGGGAGTCCCCCCACACTGTGCCAGGCCTCTCCAAGATTTCTCAGACAAATCACTTGTGTCTTTTGCAAAGTCTGGCCCAAATAAACGACCACCTGAGCATCCTGTGGAGCCCCAGTCACTGCTGCCGTCTGCGGGACAGCGGGGCAGGCTGGCTGGGGACACAACGCCCTCGCTGTCCTGCGCCACAGGGGACCCTGCTGCATCCGCCACCCCTGGAAAGCCAGTGCCTGCCCCCTCCCTCCTTATCTTCCCTTTAGCAGCGGGGGTCTTGGCATCTCCTTAGCCCCCCGCTTCCTCTCCCAGCTCCTGTTGACACAGTGGCCATGGGAGAACAATGGGACCCAGGGTGGCAGAGTGACCCTGCCCCTTCCTCTGGCTGCCCGCTCACCTGCCCAGCCATAGCCGGGGCACCCAGGCCCCAGGGACCCGTGGCACAGCCAACAAGGAGATGCCATCAAGGTGAAGCTGACCACACAGGGTGACCACAGCCTGGGCAGCATCCGGGCATCCTGCAGCCCAAGGCCACCTTGCCCTGCCCGCACGCAGGTGGGAACCGTCCCCGTGACTGGAGGGACACCGAGGTACCTCCGTGCTGGTGAGGAGCCCCGCAGCCAGGAGAACGGGGCTGAGGGCGGCAGGGGCAGGTGGGGAAGGGGCTGCTCGGGGAGTTGGGGGAGAGAAAGGTGTTCATTGCAAGTTGTTGGCCAGGCTGACACCCTCCACCTTCCACCAGAGCTGTTGGCAAGAAGGATGGTATTAAACCAAGAGCTCGTTTCAGCCCGTGCTGGTCAAAGCCAGCCATTTTTAAAGATCTGCGGCTGTTCTGCAGCCTGCGGGGAGCTGAGCGTGCTCCTGTCTGGAGGGCGCGCTGGGCATGGCGAGCCGGGCGAGCTGCGGGGAGCGGCCGGTAGCGTCCGGCCGGGGTCCAAGCCCTGCTCCGAGCAAGCTGCCAGCGCTGCCCAGGGCTGTGAGGAGGGAGCCGAGCTGTGTGGCTGGGAGCCCGGCACCACCGGGCACCTCTGGGTACCGCTGGGCACCTCTGGGCACCTCCGGGCACCTCTGGGCACCGCTGGGCACCTCTGGGCACCTCTGGGTACTGCTGGGCACCTCCGGGCACCTCCGGGCACAGCTGGGCACCTCTGGGCACCGCTGGGCACTTCCGGACACCTCTGGGCACCTCTGGGTACCTCCGGGCACCGCCGGGCACCGCCGGGCACCCCCAGCCCCGAGCAGCCCGGCTTTGCACTGCACCCCAGGACCACCCGGGCTCCTCCGCCGAGGCTCGTGTGCCATCCAGTGGCGAAGGCCCAGGCTGAGCCTTCCCACGCTGCGGCCCAGCGCCGGGGAGCACGGAGCCGTGCTGCGATGGAGAGAGCCTGGGAGCGTCTGCCCGGAGAGGCCCCTCTGCAGGCGGCAAGCTGAGCCCGAGCGGCCAGGCCAGGCCTGGGATGTGCCCCGCAGGGCGGCGGGGCTCCGGCAGAGCCTGCGGAGGAGCCCGGGCCTGCACCCGGGGTGCCCGGGGCAGGGGAGAGCGGCCAAGGGGAGAGGAGGGCGGCCAAGGGACCGAGTGGGGCCGGGCTGCAGCAGAGCCTCCTGCCCCTGCCATGGGCATCCAGGAGCGACCTGTGCTGAGGAGGAGGGAGACTCCTCAGCCCAGGGACAGGGAGCCGTGAAAGCCCTTCCCTGGCGAGCCCCTGGCCACTCCACACTGCTCATCCCAGCCAGGGACAGGACAGGGACCGGGTGGTCAGTGGGGCTGGGGCTTGGGCTACCGAGCAGGAAGCGTGGGCAACCCCAGGCACTGCGCACAGCACCAGCTGTGCCCGCACGGAGGGCTCCCAGCTGGCAGGATGGGGCCCTGTGCTCTCAATCCAAAGCCGGTGGTGTGGGCACTGCGCAGACCTCACAGAGCGGGACGGGGCTGGCAGAGGGGCGAGCAGCAGGGAGAGCTGTGAGGACTTGGCTGGGAAAGCAGGGCCCCGGCGGTGGCAGTTGCAGCTCGGTAAAACACAGCAGGCTCCTTTCTGCTCTAGACCTTAGGAGAAGCTCAACAATTAGGGCTGGCTTCTATTAATATGCAAATTTCCGCTGCCATGGCAATAGCTTCATAAATGCAAATTGCAGTGGGAACCATTGTTGGAGAGACCTGTGCTGGGCCCTGGACTTTGCCAGAGCAGATGCTCCTAATTGATGTCCCCAAGCCAGGGCCAGCTCTGCCAGCGCCCCGTGCGCGTGGGCAGCGGTGTCCCGGCTGGCAGCACCGCTGGTGCCCCTGGCCCCGCGCAGAGCTCGGGCCTGTTCACACAGACGTGTCTGTCCTGCAGCAACAGGCAGAGCGGCTTGGCCTGGCTGCTCCGTGGGAATCTCCTTCCACCTGCCACCAGCGCCTGGTTCCAGTTCCCGCAGCAGAAGCCGTGCCCTGGGCTGCTCGGAGGAGCAGGGATGGGGCCGGGGAGCTGGGGCGAACGCGCCTTCCCCACGCAGCCAGACTCGCCTGCTGCTGCCCAGCCTCGCTGCGGGCTGCCCGGGGAAGCCGGGGCTGGCCCAGGACCGCAGGCGCTGCGAGTGCCAGCACCGGCTTGCCCTGCTCGCAGGCACTGCTGAGCCGCAGATCCCGTCCCCAGGGGAAGGGGCATGTTTTCTCCTGCGGAGCCTCCGGCAGCCCTGCACCGACCGGGCAGGCTGGCTTTGCCACCAGCCACCCGCCCTGCCGCGGGCTGGCCCCGGCCGCAGCACCGAGCGCGGTGCCCGCCAGGCCTGGCCCACCCAAGGCCTGATGTGCTGGGCAGCCAGAGCCCGGCAGAGCAGCGCTGTCCTGCACACGCGTCCCGTCCTGGACGGGGCCAGCACCACGAGGTGGCGGTGCATGAACGGCGGGGACGGTGCGGGAGCCTGTGTCCTGCTCCCCTTGGCCACCCTCGGGGTTCCCGTGGGTCCACGGCCGCGGCCCTGAGCCGGGCGTGAGGCCCCGCAGGCCCGGCCGCCCTTGCAGGGGCTGTGGAGCGCAGAGCCGAGCATGGGGCTCTGCAGGCAGCGTCCCTCCGCAGCCCACCCGCCGCTGACGGGCGCCCCGGGCCGAGGCCGCTCCCCTCTCGCCCAGGGGCTCTGCACAGGCAGCGCGATCTGCCATCGCCGT